>JASTWF010002223.1:0-34119 GCA_030390025.1 Squalus acanthias
CCCAGGGCAGGTACAGGAGAGGGCTTTAAACTAATTAGTGGGGGGGAGGTTTCAAGAGAGCAAAAAATAAAAATGACAACAGAGAGGGTCATAGACATAGGTAGCAGTAGGGGAATCACAAATCAGAGCGTGGCAGGAAGGGACAGAGTGTGTGGAGTAAAAGGTAAACTGGTAAAAAGTGAAAAAGCAGGAACTAAGTGCCACAAAGCATATTTGAAAGTTCTCTATCTGAATGCACGTAGCATTCGTAACAAAATAGACGAGTTAATGGCACAAATAACTACATATGGTTATGATATTGTGGCCATTACAGAAACATGGCTGCAGGGTGACAATGCCTGGGAATTAAACATACCAGGTTATTTAACGATCAGGAAGGACAGGCAGGAAGGAAGGGGAGGTGGGGTGGCTATGTTAATAAAGGAAGGAATCACTGTAATACAGAGTAATGATATTGGGTCAAAAAATCATGATAATGAAACAGTTTGGGTGGAGATAAGGAATAATAAGGGGAAAAAAACATTAGTGGGCGTAGTCTATAGGCCTCCGAACAGTTGCAACTCTATTGGACGGAGTATCAATCAGGAAATAGTTGAGGCATGTAATAAGGGAACATCTATAATTATGGGGGATTTTAACTATCATATTAATTGGACAAATCAAATGGGGCAGGGCTGCCTTGAGGATGAGTTCATTGAGTGTATTAGGGATGGGTTTCTTGAGCAGTATGTAACTGAACCGACCAGGGGGCAAGCAACCTTAGATCTGGTCCTGTGTAACGAGACAGGATTAATTAAAAATGTCCTAGTAAAGGATCCCCTTGGAATGAGTGACCATAACATGGTTGAATTCCATATTCAATTAGAGGGTGAGAAGGTTGGATCTCAAACAAGCGTGCTAAGCTTGAATAAAGGAGACTATGAAGGTATGCGAGCGGAATTGAGTAGAGTGGATTGGGAAAATAGATTAAAGGGTAAGACGACACATGATCAGTGGTGTACATTCAAGGAGTTATTTTACAACTTCCAAAAAAAATATATTCCACTGAAAAGAAAAGGGTGTAAAAGAAAGGACAGTCATCCGTGGCTAAGTAAAGAAATTAAGGATAGTATTCGACTAAAAACAAGGGCATATAAGGTAGCGAAATCTAGTGGGAGGACAGAGGATTGGGAAAACTTTAAAAGGCAGCAAAAAATAACAAAAAGATTGATTAAGAAAGGGAAGATAGATTATGAAAGTAAATTAGCAAAAAATATAAAAACAGATAGTAAGAGTTTTTATAGTTATATAAAAAGAAAAAGGGTGGCTAAAGTAAATGTTGGTCCCTTAGAGGATGAGACCGGGAAATTAATGGTGGGAAATATGGAGATGGCAAAAACACTGAATGAATATTTTGTATCAGTCTTTACAGTAGAGGACACTAAGAATATCCCAACACTGGACAAACAGGGGGCTATAGGGGGAGAGGAGCTAAACACGATCAAAATCACTAAGGAAGTGGTACTCGGTAAAATAATGGGACTCAAGGCGGATAAATCACCTGGACCTGATGGCTTACATCCTAGAGTCTTGAAGGAAGTGGCGGTAGGGATTGTAGATGCATTGGTAATAATTTTTCAAAACTCCCTGGATTCCGCTAAGGTCCCGGCAGACTGGAAAACTGCTAATGTAACACCCTTATTTAAAAAGGGCAGTAGACAGAAGGCTGGTAACTATAGACCGGTTAGCCTAACATCTGTGGTAGGTAAAATTTTGGAGTCCATTATTAAGGAAACAGTAACAGGACATTTGGATAATCATAATTTAATAGAACAAAGTCAGCATGGTTTTACGAAGGGGAAGTCATGTTTGACAAATTTGCTGGAGTTCTTTGAGGAAGTAACATATAGAGTGGATAAAGGGGAACCAGTGGACGTAGTGTATTTAGACTTCCAAAAGGCATTTGACAAGGTGCCACACAAAAGATTATTGCTTAAGGTAAAAAATCACGGGATTGGGGGTAATATTCTGGCATGGATAGAGGATTGGCTATCTAACAGAAAGCAAAGAGTTGGGATAAATGGTTCATTCTCAGACTGGCAATCAGTAACTAGTGGTGTTCCACAGGGGTCAGTGCTGGGTCCCCAACTCTTCACAATCTATATTAACGATTTGGAGGAAGGGACCAAGTGTAACATATCAAAATTTGCAGATGATACAAAGATGGGAGGGAAAGTAGTGAGTGAGGAGGACATAAAAAACCTGCAAGGGGACATAGACAGGCTAAGTAAGTGGGCAGAGATTTGGCAGATGGAATACAACACTGGAAAGTGTGAGGTGATGCACTTTGGCAGGAAAAATCCTAGAGCAATTTATTATCTTAATGGCAAGAAACTGGAGAGTACTGAAGTGCAAAGGGATCTGGGGGTCCTGGTGCACGAAACTCAAAAGGTTAGTATGCAGGTGCAGCAAGTGATTAAGAAGGCAAATGGAATGTTGGCTTTCATTGCTAGGGGGATAGAATATAAAAATAGGGAGGTATTGCTTCAGTTGTACAAGGTATTGGTGAGACCGCACCTGGAATACTGCATACAGTTTTGGTGTCCTTACTTAAGGAAAGACATCCTTGCTCTCGAGGCAGTGCAAAAAAGGTTCACTCGGTTAATCCTGGGGATGAGGGGGTGGTCATATGAGGAGAGGTTGGGTAGATTGGGACTCTACTCATTGGAGTTCAGAAGAATGAGAGGCGATCTTATTGAAACATATAAGATTGTGAAGGGGTTGGATCGGGTGGATGCGGGGAGGATGTTCCCGATGACGGGTGAGACGAGAACTAGGGGACATAGTCTTAGAATAAGGGGCTGCTCTTTCAAAACTGAGATGAGGAGGAACTACTTCACTTAGAGGGTGGTAGGTCCATGGAATATGCTGCCACAAAAAGCTGTAGGAGCTACAACATTAATTAAATTTAAAACAGAAATAGACAGTTTCCTGGAAGTAAAGGGCATTAAGGGTTACGGGGAGCGGGCAGGAATTTGGACATGAGTCTAGGTTCGGATCGGTCATGGCCCTGTGGGTAGTGGAGCGGGCCCAGGGACTGTGTAGCCTGATTCTGCTCCTATTTCGTGTGTGCAATTCTGTTAGATGCAGGAGATGGTTCTGTGATAGATAGTAGATTGGCGGTTAGGATCAGATCAGCCATGATCTTATTGAATGGCGGAGCAGGCTCGAGGGGCCGATTGGCCTACTCCTGCTCCTATTTCTTATGTTCTTATGTTCTTATGTTCTTATGTACAACACGGGTTAGATACAGAGTAAATCTCCCTCTACACTGCCCCATCAAACACTCCCAGAGCAGGTACAGCATGGGTTAGATACAGAGTAAAGCTCCCTCTACACTGTCCCATCAAACACACCCAGGGCAGGTACAGCACGGGTTAGATACAGAGTAAAGCTCCCTCTACACTGTCCCCATCAAACACTCCCAGGGCAGGTACAGCACGGGTTAGATACAGAGTAAAGCTCCCTCTACACTGTCCCCATCAAACACTCCCAGGGCAGGTACAGCACGGGTTAGATACAGAGTAAAGCTCCCTCTACACTGTCCCATCAAACACTCCCAGGGCAGGTACAGCACGGGTTAGAGACAGAGTAAAGCTCCCTCTACACTGTCCCATCAAACACTCCCAGGGCAGGTACAGCACGGGTTAGATACAGAGTAAAGCTCCCTCTACACTGCCCCATCAAACACTCCCAGGGCAGGTACAGCATGGGTTAGATACAGAGTAAAGCTCACTCTACACTGTCCCATCAAACACTCCCAGGGCAGGTACAGCACGGGTTAGATACAGAGTAAAGCTCACTCTACACTGTCCCATCAAACACTCCCAGGGCAGGTACAGCACGGGTTAGATACAGAGTAAAGCTCCCTCTACACTGTCCCATCAAACACTCCCAGGGCAGGTACAACACGGGTTAGATACAGAGTAAATCTCCCTCTACACTGCCCCATCAAACACTCCCAGGGCAGGTACAGCACGGGTTAGATACACAGTAAATCTGTGGTTGAGCGCGAGTGGTTGAACGCGCGAGTGTGTGTGCGAGTGCAGTCCAGCCCAGCCTTCGCTGGTCTCCCTTCTGTTTTAACCATTTCCTTCTCTCCGTCCCAGCCCCGAGGCAATGCTGGATCTGCTGGAGCTTGGCCCGGCTGGAGTGCCGGGATTGCTATAATGACCCTGACCTGGCGCCCGGGACGTTCAAACAGTTCTGCCCTGCCTGCAGTGACCAGGTGAGAGACCGCCGGACCTCGCGAAGGGGCGTGGGGGGTTTGTGGGGTGGTTGTGGCGGGGGGGGTGGGGGCGCGGTAGGGTTGCCAACTCTGGTTGGGTGTATTCCTAGAGGTTTCATCACATGACCTCCCACCTGCAACCGCCCCCCCCCCCAAACACTCCCACCATTGGTTCATCTTCCAGGTCTTCCCACGCCAATTGCAAAGGGAACAAGCTCTTTGTTAACCAGTTGGATTCACCTTGACGTGTTGCATCGAATTTACAGTGGCGAATCAAGCCATTGGGTCCATGCCGGTGTTTATGCTCCACACGCGTCTCCTCCCACTCCTCTTCATCTCACCCTAATCAGCATATCCTTCCATAAGGAAGGCAAATGGCATGTTGGCCTTTATTGCAAGGGGTGTTGGAGTATAAGAGGAAGGAAGTCTTGCTACAATTGTACAGGGCCTTGGTGAGACCACACATGGTGTACTGTGCACTCGTGGGATTGAGGGTAATATATTAATTGAGGATTGGTTAACGGACAGAAAACAAAGAGAGTAGGAATAAACGGGTCATTTTTAGGATGGCAGGCTGTAACTAGTAGAGTGCTGGAAGGATCAGTGCTTGGGCCTCAGCTATTCACAATCTGTATTAATGACTTAGATGAGGGGAACGAGTGTAATGTATCCAAGTTTGCTGACGATACAAAGCTAGGTGGGACAGTAAGCTGTGAGGAGGATGCAAAGAGGTTGCCAAGGCATATAGACCGGTTAGGTGATTGGGCAAGAACATGGCAGATGGCATCTAATATGGGGAAATGTGAGATTATTCACTTTGGTAGGACAAATGGAAAAGCAGAATATTTTTTGAAAAATGAGAGACTCATAAATGTTGTAATTCAGAGGGATTTGGGTGTCCTTGTACAAGAATCGCAGAAAGTTAACATGCTGGTACAGTAGGCAAATGGTAGGTTAGCATTTATTGCAAGGGGGTTGGAGTATAAGAGTAAGGAAGTCTTGCTACAATTGTACAGGGCCTTGGTGAGACCACACCTGGAGTACTGTGCACAGTTTGGTCTCCTTATCTAAGGAAGGATATACTTGCCTTGGAGGCGGTGCAACGAAGGTTCACTCAATTGATTCCTGGGATGAGAGGGCTGTCCTATGATGAGAGATTGTGTAGAATGGGCCTATACTCTCTGGAGTTTAGAAGAATGAGAGGTGATCTCATTGAAACATACAAGATTCTGAAGGGGATTGACAGGGTAGATGCTGAGAGGTTGTTTCCCCTGGCTGGAGTATCTAGAACTAGGGGCGATAGTCGCAGGATAAGGGGTCGGACATTTAAGACTGAGATGAGGAGGAATTTCTTCACTCAGAGGGTGGTGAATCTTTGGAATTCTCTGCCCCAGAGGGCTGTGAATGCTGAGTCTTTGAGTATATTCAAGGCTGAGATAGATAGATTTTTGGACTCTAGGGGAATCAAGGAATATGGAGATCGGGCAGGAAAGTGGAGTTGAGGTCGATGATCAGCCATGATCTCATTGAATGGCGGAGCAGGCTCGAGGGGCTGTATGGCCTACTCCTGCTCTTAATTCTTATGTTCATTCTTTTCTCCCTCATGGACTTATCTAGCTTCCCCTGAAATGCATCGATGCTATTCATCTCAACCACTCCCTGTGGTAGCGAGTTCCACATTCTCACCACTCTCTGGGTAAAGAAGTTTCTCCTGAAATCCCTGTTTCCCTTTACAAGGATGATAGCAGAAATGTGAGGATATCCCTATCAGGAAAGGATGAACAGGCTGGACCTCTCTTCTCTGGAAAAGAGAAGGCTGAGATGTGACCTGATTGAGGTCTTTAAAATGATGAAAGGTTTTGATAGAGTGGATACAGAGAGAATGTTTCCACTTGTGGGGAAGAGCATAACTAGAGGCCATCAATATAAGATAGTCACCAAGAAATCCAATAGGGAATTCTTTACCCCTCAGCCTTCTCTTTTCTAGAGAAAAGAGCCCCAGCCTGTTCAGTCTTTCCTGATAGGTACAACCTCTCAGTTCTGGTAGCATCCTTGTAAATCTTTTTTGGACCTTCTCCAGTGCCTCTATATATCCTTTTTATAATACAGAGACAGGAACTGGGCACAGTGCTCCAAGTGAGATATGGAGACAGGAACTGTGCACAGTGCGCCAAGTGTGATATGGAGACAGGAACTGTGCACCATACTCCGAGTGAGATATGGAGACAGGAACTGGGCACCATACTCCGAGTGGGATATGGAGACAGGAACTGGGCACCATACTCCGAGTGGGATATGGAGACAGGAACTGGGCACCATACTCCGAGTGGGATATGGAGACAGGAACTGTGCACAGTGCTGCGAGTGAGATATGGAGACAAGAACTGTGCACAGTGCTCCAAGTGAGATATGGAGACAGGAACTGTGCACAGTGCTCCAAGTGAGATATGGAGACCAGAACTGTGCACAGTGCTCCAAGTGAGATATGGAGACGGGAACTGGGCACCATACACAGTGAGATATGGAGACCGGAACTGAGCACAGTGCTCCAAGTGGGATATGGAGACAGGAACTGGGTGCAGTGCTCCAAGTGAGATATGGAGACAGGAACTGGGCACAGTGCTCCAAGTGAGATATGGAGACAGGAACTGGGCGCAGTGCTCCAAGTGAGATATGGAGACCGGAACTGTGCACAGTGCTCCAAGTGAGATATGGAGACAGGAACTGTGCACAGTGCTCCAAGTGTGATATGGAGACAGGAACTGTGCACAGTGCTCCAAGTGAGATATGGAGACAGGAACTGGGCACAGTGCTCCAAGTGTGATATGGAGACAGGAACTGGGCACAGTGCTCCAAGTGTGATATGGAGACAGGAACTGGGCGCAGTGCTCCAAGTGTGATATGGAGACAGGAACTGGGCGCAGTGCTCCAAGTGAGATATGAAGACAGGAACTGTGCACAGTGCTCCAAGTGAGATATGGAGACAGGAACTGGGCGCAGTGCTCCAAGTGAGATATGGAGACCGGAACTGGGCGCAGTGCTCCAAGTGTGATATGGAGACAGGAACTGTGCACAGTGCTCCAAGTGGGATATGGAGACCGGAACTGTGCACAGTGCTCCAAGTGAGATATGGAGACCGGAACTGTGCACAGTGCTCCAAGTGAGATATGGAGACAGGAACTGTGCACAGTGCTCCAAGTGAGATATGGAGACAGGAACTGGGCACAGTGCTCCAAGTGTGATATGGAGACAGGAACTGGGCGCAGTGCTCCCAGTGTAGTCTAACCCCAGCGATCTCCAATATTTTTATGACTGATAAAGGAAAGTGTTTGAAGAAAATAAAAACAATTTGGCCTAGAAATTCGTCTCGGGCAGTGGAGCAAAACAGGCGGTATCTGATCGGCCGCCTGTTATAGGCAGAGGGAGGAACCAAGGTCGAGGGAGCGCTGTGACCCCGGGGGTGTGGGGGAGGGGGGGGGGCGGTGGTGGTGGATGTGCAAATGCACTGTCGAGAAGAATCGTTCAGAATCGATGGCTCAGATCATTTGTTTCTATGATGAAAGATAGAGTGTCGGGCTTCAGACCAAACAAGGCCCAGATACGGCAAAGTGTGACCTCCTGAAGCGTGACAGGAAGTAAGTGTGACGCTTACAGGAAGTGCGTGCTATGCGGAAGAATTTCAATATATTACTAGCAAATCTCCCTTGGCATTACCCGCGATCAGTCATGTGATATGTGAAAGTGTGACATCTGAAGCGTGACGGGAAGCAGGCGCGACATTTACAGGAAGTGCTTGCTGTGCAGCAAGATGTCTATTACAGATTTACAGGTAGATTTATGCGCATAACGCCTTGTGTATTCCGATGTAGCGAAGACATAAATACTCAATACGTGTCCTTTTCTATTTCATTCACACCCCTCCCCCCCCCCCCCCCCCCCCCCCCCCACCGGCTCTGATTGTTTCCAGGTGCATCGACATCCTGCGAGGAAGAGCCACGAGCCCCGACGGGTCCTGCTCCCGGAGGAACTGAGTAACTGCTCGGAGTTCCCTGGGATCATCCCCCAGCAGACCATGCAGCTCTTTGCCGTGCTATGCATCCAGACCAGCCACTACGTGGCGTTCGTCAAGTGCGGACCCGGTGAAGGCGATTGGCTGTTCTTCGATAGCATGGCCGACCGAGAGGGTAAGCCCCTGTCTGCGTCTCTATGGGCATAGTTGCCCATTGACTGCCTGATTTGCTGTGTCTCTATGGGCATAGTTGCCCTTTGCCTGCCTGACTCTCTCTGCATCTCTTCTGGGCATAGCTGCCCTTTGCCTGTCTGAATCTATGGCAATAGTTGCCCTTTGCCTGCCTGATTCGCTGCCTCTCTATGGGCATAGTTGCCCTTTGCCTGCCTGATTCGCTGCTTCTCTATGGCCATAGTTGCCCTTTGCCTGTCTGACTCTCTCTATGGGCATAGTTGAGCTTTGCCTGCCTGATTTGCTGCTTCTCTATGGCCATAGTTGCCCTTTGCCTGTCTGACTCTCTCTATGGGCGTAGTTGACCTTTGCCTGCCTGATTTGCTGCGTCTCTATGGGCATAGTTGCCCTTTGCTGGCCTGACTTTCTCTGCGTCAATGAGCATTGCTGTCATTTACGTGCGTGTGTGCACATTAGTCCTGATGGCGAGACTCCCTCTTTAAAAGGGGGTCCCTGATGGAGAGACTCCCTCTTTAAAAGGGGTCCCTGATGGAGAGACTCCCTCTTTAAAAGGGGTCCCTGACGGAGAGTCTCCCTCTTTAAAAGGGGTCCCTGATGCAGAGAGACTCCCTCTTTAAAAGGGGTCCCTGATGGAGGGACTCCCTCTTTAAAGGGGGTCCCTGATGCAGAGAGACTCCCTCTTTAAAAGGGGTCCCTGATGGAGAGACTCCCTCTTTAAAAGGGGTCCCTGATGGAGGGACTCCCTCTTTAAAAGGGGTCCCTGATGCAGAGAGACTCCCTCTTTAAAAGGGGTCCCTGATGGAGGGACTCCCTCTTTAAAGGGGGTCCCTGATGCAGAGACTCCCTCTTTAAAAGGGGGTCCCTGATGGAGAGACTCCCTCTTTAAAAGGGGTCCCTGATGGAGAGACTCCCTCTTTAAAAGGGGGTCCCTGACGGAGAGACTCCCTCTTTAAAAGGGGTCCCTGACGGAGAGACTCCCTCTTTAAAAGGGGTCCCTGACGGAGAGACTCCCTCTTTAAAAGGGGTCCCTGACTTGTGTAATACTGTGCCCTCCTTGACCCTCGTGCCCATTGGAAGACATTCCCTTCACACATCCTAATCCCCTGTCTTTGCTCCTTTTCCCAGGTGGACAGAATGGATTCAACATCCCAAGAGTCGTCCGTTGCCCGGAGGTTGGGGAGTTCTTGAGCATGTCGCCCGCCGAGCTGCGCAAGACGGACCCCAAGACGATTCCCGACTGCGCGCGCCGACTCCTCTCCGATGCTTACATGTGCCTCTACCACAGCCAAAGCTTGTGCCTGTACAAATGACCTCCGTTCAGCGGGATTGGGGGAGTGGGAGGGGAGGGGGCAACCAGCCAACATTTCAGGCCAGAACCGTCAAAGTGTCTCTCGCCCTACTGACCGACTCGATATAATCTGACGTAAAAAAAACTACTAGGCACTTGGTCTAAGCATTAAACAAAGCTTTAATCAACTGTTTTCCAACATGGAGTTCTAGTTGTGTCCTTCTGCTAGTTCCTGTTAAAGAATGTCCTGAGCAAGCTGGGCCCATGCCCGAGTATTTATACTCTCCCTGGACATCGCCACCCGCAGGCCACCCAGTATTATTTCACAAGTCATTTCCGCCTGAATGACAAGATTCATGTCATAGTCCAGGCTCTCAACTGTTCCGTTGCTCTCCTGTCCGGCCCTTCTACCCTCCGTAAACTTCAGCTCGGCCAAAGCTGTGCTGCCCCGTGTCCTAACTTGCACCAAGGCAACACGGTGGCATAGTGGTTAGCACTGTTGCCTCACAGCGCCAGAGACCCGGGTTCGAATACGGCCTGGGGTGACTGTCTGTGTGGAGTTTGCACATTCTCCCCGTGTCTGCGTGGGTTTCCTCCGGGTGCGTGGGTTTCCTCCGGGTGCGTGGGTTTCCTCCCACAGTCCAAAGATGTGTGGGTTAGGTTGATTTGGCTATGATAAATTGACCCTTAGTGTTAGGGGGATTAAATACGTGGGGTTACGGGGATAGGGTGGGATATGGTCGGTGCAGGCTCGATGGGCTGAAATGGCCTCTATCTGCACTGTGGGGATTCTGTGATTCAATCACATCCTCCCCCCACTGTGCTCGCTGACCGACATTGGCTCCCAGTCCGGCAACGCTTCAATTTTAAAATTCTCATCCTTGTTTTCAAATCCCTCGATTGCCTCACCCCCCCTCCCTATTTTTGTAACCTCCTCCACTCCTACAACCCCTCCGAGATCTCTGCACTCCTCAAATTCTGACCTCTTGCACATCCCCCCCCCTCCTCCGATTTTAATCGCTCCACCGTTGGCGGCCGTGCCTTCAGCTGCCTGGGCCCTAAGCTCTGGAATTCCCTCCCTCAACCTCTCCGGCACACCTCTCTCTCTCCTCCTTGAAGACGCTCCTTAAAACCTACCTCTTTGACCGTGCTTTGCGTCGCCTTTCCTAATGGCCTAGAAATTCGCGTGGCCGGCTTGCCGCGGGGGTAAGGATCGCGCGCGCTCTTACCCACCGCGCCTGCCGTTGTGTTTCGGGCCCACGGGAACTTCGGGTCCCGGGCCTCTCCCAAGAGCCGGCGCGCAGTGCTTGCGTGTTCCAGGGGCGCAGTTAGTGCGATGCGACCCCTGGGATCACGTGAGCCATGGAGAGCCAATGGCAGCAGACCATCTTTCATTCATAGATTTGACAGGAGACCTGTCAAATCTGTGAATTGAAATCGGCCCCAAAAGAACAGCTCAACCTCAAATAAAAAATTTTTTAAAAACCATCACATTAATAAAATAACTATAGTTAAATAAATTAACCACTTTAAACAAAAATTTAAATGTTTGAAAAAATTAAATTACTTTTTAAAAGTTCTAAAAATCAACTTACCTTTCTTTAAAGTATCTAAAAAAGATAAAGCTGTTGAAAAAAATTTAAAATTATACTTAATTAAGCACTTACCTTGTTCAAAAATGTCCAAAAATGTGCGGGTTAGGTTGATTTGGCTATGATAAATTGACCCTTCGTGTTAGGGGGGGATTAAATATGTGGGGTTACGGGGACAGGGTGGGATATGTGTCGGTGCAGGCTCGATGGGGATTCTGTGTGAGAAAGCAGGGACAGGGTACTGGATTTGGATGATCAGCCATGATCATATTGAATGGTGGAGCAGGCTCGACGGGCCGAATGGCCTACTCCTGCTCCTAGTTTCTATGTTTCTCTATGTTTCTAAAAGGGGTCTTACGCCTCCTTTTTATTAGCGTAGTATCTTCCATACTTACCCTCGCGTAGAAACCTGAAAAAAAATCTAAGTTTGCTGCGTGCGCGCAGCCTCTAGCGCGCACGCGGTTCACCTAGGAACCGCCCCCTTCACCATACCGGAAGTTCCGGTTTCCCGCGCATGCGCAGTGCATGCAGGAAACCGGCACTTCGGAAAGCAATACGGGTGAGTACGCGCTGAGTACTCACCCGGGAACGGCCGAATTTTTGGGCCATTAATATCTCCTTCTGTGGCTCGGTATCAATTTTTGTCTGATAATCGCTCCTGTGAAGCGCCTTGGGACGTTTTACTACATTAAAGGCCGCTATCTAAATGCAAGTTGTTGTTGTCGTCGTCGAGCATTCTGTTGTTGGTATTAAAGGGGGAGCATGTTGATGGGAGTTTCCTCCATCTGGTAGTGCCTCTAACCTAAGGCCTAGGCCAATAATCCAGGTAATGCGAGTTCGAATCCCACTATGGCAATTTGACAATTTGAATTCAATTCAATAAAAAGGTGGTAGCAGTAAAAGTGACCGTGAAGCAGTTGGATGGTCATTTAAAAACCCAACTGGTTCACGAATGTCCCTTTAGGGGAAGGAAACCTGCCGTCCTTAACCCGGTCTGGGCCGATACGTGACTCCAGTCTTGCACCAGCGTGGGTGACTCTGAGCTGCCCTCTGAAGTGGTCTTAACAAGCCACTCATTTATGACTATGGGATGGACAATAAATGCCGCCCTTGCCAGCGACACCCACATACCGAGAGTAAATAATAAAAATAAGACTGGGTGGGGAGTGAGCGGATTAGACTGGGTGGGGAGCGAGGGGGAGAGTGGGGTTAGACTGGGTGGGGAGTGAGCGGATTAGACTGAGTGGGGAGTGAGGGGGAGAGTGGGATTAGACTAGGTGGGGAGTGAGGGGGATTAGACTGGGTGGGGAGCGAGGGGGAGAGTGGGATTAGACTGGGTGGGGAGTGAGGGAGAGAGTGGGATTAGACTGGGTGGGGACTGAGGGGGAGAGTGGGATTAGACTGGGTGGGGAGTGAGTGGGATTAGACTGGGTGGGGAGTGAGGGGGAGAGTGGGATTAGACTGGGTGGGGAGTGAGGGGGAGAGTGGGATTAGACTGGGTGGGGAGTGAGGGGGAGAGTGGGATTAGACTGGGTGGGGAGTGAGGGGGAGAGTGGGATTAGACTGGGTGGGGAGTGAGGGGGATTAGACTGGGTGGAGAGTGAGGGGGAGAGTGGGAATAGACTGGGTGGGGCGTGAGGGGGAGAGTGGGAATAGACTGGGTGGGGCGTGAGGGGGAGAGTGGGATTAGACTGGGTGGGGAGTGAGTGGGATTAGACTGGGTGGGGAGTGAGGGGGAGAGTGGGATTAGACTGGGGGGGAGAGTGGGATTAGACTGGGTGAGGAGTGAGGGGGAGAGTGGGATTAGACTGGGTGGGGAGTGAGGGGGCGAGTGGGATTAGACTGGGTGGGGAGTGAGGGGGAGAGTGGGATTAGACTGGGTGCGGAGTGAGGGAGAGAGTGGGATTAGACTGGGTGGGGAGTGGGTGAGGGGGAGAGTGGGATTAGACTGGGTGGGGAGCGAGGGGGAGAGTGGGATTAGACTGGGTGCGGAGTGAGGGGGCGAGTGGGATTAGACTGGGTGGGGAGTGAGGGGGAGAGTGGGATTAGACTGGGTGGGGAGTGAGTGGGATTAGACTGGGTGGAGAGTGAGGGGGAGAGTGGGTTTAGACTGGGTGCAGAGTGAGGGGGAGAGTGGGATTAGACTGGGTGGGGAGTGAGGGGGAGAGTGGGATTAGACTGGGTGGGGAGTGAGTGAGGAGGAGAGTGGGATTAGACTGGGTGGGGAGTGAGGGGGAGAGTGGGATTAGACTGGGTGGGGAGTGAGTGAGGGGGAGAGTGGGATTAGACTGGGTGGGGAGTGAGTGAGGGGGAGAGTGGGATTAGACTGGGTGGGGAGTGAGGGGGAGAGTGGGATTAGACTGGGTGGGGAGTGAGTGAGGGGGAGAGTGGGATTAGACTGGGTGGGGAGTGAGTGAGGGGTGAAGAAATTCCTCCTCATTTCTGTCCTAAATGGCTTACCCCTTATCCTTAAACTGTGGCCCCTGGTTCTGGACTCCCCGCCATCGGCAACATCCTTCCTGCATCTAGTTTGTCCTGTCCTGTTAGAATTTTATAAGTTTCAATGAGATCCCCTCTCATTCTTCTAAACTCCAGCGAGTATAAGACCAATCGACCCAATCTCTCTTCATACGTCATTCCTGCCATCCCAGGCATCAGCCTTGCGAATCTTCGCTGAACTCCTTCCATGGCAAGAACATCCTTCCTCCGATAAGGCGACCAAAACTGCACACAATACTCGAGGTGTGGTCTCACCAAGGCCTTGTACAACTGCAGCAAGACATCCTTGCTCCTGTACTCGAATCCTCTCGCTATGAAAGCCAACATACCATTTGCCGCCTTAACCGCCTGCTGCACCTGCATGCTTACCTTCAGCGACTGGTGCACAAGGACACCCAGGTCTCGTTGCACTTCCCCCTTCTCCCAATCTATTAATAATAATCTGCCTTCCCGTTTTTGACACCAAAGTGGATAACCTCGCATTTTTGTCTTGTAACACTCCTGTGAAGTGCCTTGGGATGTTTTGCTACATTGAAGGTGCTAGAGAAATACAAGTTGTTGTTTTTATGTAATTTCAACATAGTGAGGATGTTGGGAAGGAATGAGGTGGATTAGGAAATCTGAGGTTGTGAAAGACGCCGTATGAATTCAAATTCATTTTTTTTAATGAGATTAACACGGGGACAGGGAACTTTACATAAAATTAAAATGTCCTATTTTTTTTGCAAATAAAATTCATGCTGTTTTTAAAAATAACATGTTTATTTTTGAAGAAGATTTGAAATGATTGTCATCTTTGTGAGGGGTAGACTTGTCAGAAAGGACAAGTGATATAAAATAAAATGCAAATGTCTCCTAGTCTATTTAATGTGCCAAAAATACAAATAAATTTCATCTTGTATGAGGGGAAAAAAGCATTTTTTTTGCATTTCAATGAAAGAAATATCCTCACAAAGGCAAAATACTGCGGATGCTGGAAATCTGAAAAACAGAAAATGCTGGAAATATTCAGCAGCTCAGGCAGCATCTGTGGAAAGAGAAACAGGGTTAAGGTTTCAGGTTGATGACCTTTCGTCAGAACTGGAAAAAGTTAGAGATGTAACAGGTTTTAAGCAAGTACAGAGGCAGGGAAAGCGGGGGAGGAAAGAACAAAAGGGAAGGTCTGTGATAGGATGGAAGGCAGGAGAGATTAAATGATAAAAGGGAGGATGGTGCAAGGCAAAAGGAGATGGTAACGGGACAAGAAACAAAAGGAGGTGTAAATGACAACAGCAGAATCATTACCAACAGCTATCGTCCAAAAAAATGGGGGCAGTGGTTATGACCTGAAATTGTTCAACTTGATGTTGAGTGCGGAAGGCTGTAAAGTGTCTCATTGAAAGATGAGGTGCTGTTCCTCGAGCTTACATTGAGCTTCATTAGAACAAATGTGAAAAGTCGCACAACACCAGGTTATAGTCCAACAGTTTTATTTGAAATCACAAGCTTTCGGAGCGCTGCTCCTTCGTCAGGTGCAGTGAAGAGATGTATCACCTGACGAAGGAGCAGCGCTCCGAAAGCTTGTGATTTCAAATAAAACTGTTGGACTATAACCTGGTGTTGTGCGACTTCTCACATTTGTCCACCCCAGTCCAACACTGCGCATCTCCACATCATGGCTACTATCTTCATTAGAACAGTGTAGGAAGTCGCAGTGGGAGTGGGGCGAAGAATTAAAGTGACAGGCGACCGGAAGCTCGGGGTCACGCTTGCGGACTGAACTGAGGCGTTCCGCACAGCGGTCACCTAATCTGCGTTTGGTCTCCCCAATGTAGCGGAGACCGCAGCGTGAGCAGCGAATACAGTATACTAAATTGAAAGGAGTACAAGTAAATCGCTGTTTCACCTGGAAGGAGGGTTTGGGGCCCTGGACAGTGGGAAGGGAGGAGGTCAAAGGGCAGGTGTTACATCTCCTGCGCTTGCACGGGTAGGTGCCATGGGGAGGGGATTGAAGACTGGACCAGGGTGTGGCGGAGGGAACAGTCCCTTCAGAATGCTGTAACGGGAGGGGGCTTTGCCAACCACGGTAGAGGGGAATCCTCGTTTGAGGAAAAAGGAAGACACAGCGGAAGTGCTGCTATGGAAGGTGGAATCATCGTCAGACCAGATGCAACAGAGATGGAGAAACTGGGAGAATGGAACAGAGGTCCTCTCGCCGCCATCTTTATGAGGGGCAGACAAACCAATGTGTACTGATAAAGGATACGAGTAACAAAACATAAAAACAAAGTATTCCCTCGTCTGGTTTATGTAGCATTAAATACAAATGAAATTCATATTTTTGGGAGGCATAAAGCTTGTTTATTTGAAAAAAAATGTAAAATGTCCTTATTTGGGATGTCGGCCATCTTTGTGAGGGGCAAACAAACGGGGGGGGGGGGAGAAGTAAAACATCATTAAAATTAAAATATACCCTCCTAACATTTTGTACAGTAAGAACTACAAAAAGGTTCCAACTCGGCAGGAACAAATAAAGAACTTTTTTTTGAAACCCCCCCCCCCCACACAAATATTGAAAAATGCCCTTACAGGGAGTGGCGTCCATCTTTGTAAGGGGCAGTGGTGCTTCATGTGGTATGGGTTAATGCAATTGGAGCAGATATGCCCTTAACAAAGATGGCGACGGTGGAGGTGGGGTTTTTGCAAAAGCGTGGCTGACGTCTGACGTGGGGCGCCGAGCAGGGGCAAGCACGCATGCGTGAGCAGCGGTTGGTCTAGTGGTGTTGGGGGAAGCTCGAGCCGCTGTTGTGCTTTTTTTTCTCCCCCCCTTTTCACCCCCTGCTCGTCGACGGACGCCGGTGTTGCCATGGCTTCGGGGGCGGCGCTTGCCAACCGCGCGCGCCGGCACAAGTGGGCCATCGAGCTCACCCTTAGCAACAGCAGGTGAGCGGCCAGGGCCAAGGCCGCGCAAGCCTGGGGCTCGAGTGGGAGGCGGAAGCCGGGAGCGCTGCCTCTCCTCCGGGGGAAGTGGCAGCAGCAGCTCTCTGGCTTTGTGGGTGGATGCATCCCAAAACTTTGCAACACGGGGTTTTTTTTATGCCACTTTTCCACCCAGCCGCTTTCAAGAACCTGCCCCCCCCCCATAACCCCTCAGGCGCCGGTTGGCATCATTCTCTGGGGTCGTGACCCCGAGGCGCCATCTTGTTCTGGCCCCCAAGGAGGGCGTCTTCCGAAACTGGGAGATCGCCCACTCCTGGGGGGGGAAACCGGACGCCGCCTGCGTGCTGGCACACTCGACGCGCTGCCGTGTTGACTTGGAGGGGCGTCACGTTGGCGCCTGTGGTGGCGTTGGCACGGCGGTGGTGCAGCGTGGTTGCTGGCTGATGAACACCCACTTTCGCAGCCCGCCTCGTGCTTTCTCGCGGCAGTTTGGTTGATGCGATGTTGGCGCGCACCATTGGGTGGCTGGTGTGGTTTAGTTGGCACTGCCGATATTGGCACTACAAGGGGCGTCCTGACGGAGAGACTCCCTCTTTAAAAGGGGGTCCCTGATGGAGAGACTCCCTCTTTAAAAGGGGGTCCCTGATGGAGAGACTCCCTCTTTAAAAGAGGGTCCCTGATGGAGAGACTCCCTCTTTAAAAGGGGGTCCCTGATGGAGAGACTCCCTCTTTAAAAGGGATCCCTGACGGAGAGACTCCCTCTTTAAAAGGGGTCCCTGATGGAGAGACTCTCCTTTAAAAGGGGTCCCTGATGGAGAGACTCCCTCTTTAAAAGGGGTCCCTGATGGAGAGACTCTCCTTTAAAAGGGGTCCCTGATGGAGAGACTCCCTCTTTAAAAGGGGTCCCTGATGGAGAGACTCCCTCTTTAAAAGTCGTCCCTGATGGAGAGACTCCCTCTTTAAAAGGGGTCCCTGATGGGGAGACTCCCTCTTTAAAAGGGGGTCCCTGATGGAGAGACTCCCTCTTTAAAAGGGATCCCTGACGGAGAGACTCCCTCTTTAAAAGAGGTCCCTGATGGAGAGACTCTCCTTTAAAAGGGGTCCCTGATGGAGAGACTCCCTCTTTAAAAGGGGTCCCTGATGGAGAGACTCCCTCTTTAAAAGGCGTCCCTGATGGAGAGACTCCCTCTTTAAAAGGCATCCCTGATGGAGAGACTCCCTCTTTAAAAGAGGTCCGTGATGGAGAGACTCCCTCTTTAAAAGGGGTCCCTGATGGAGAGACTCCCTCTTTAAAAGGGGTCCCTGATGGAGAGACTCCCTCTTTAAAAGGGGTCCCTGATGGAGAGACTCCCTCTTTAACAGGGGGTCCCTGATGGAGAGACTCCCTCTTTAAAAGGGGTCCCTGATGGAGAGACTCCCTCTTTAAAAGGGGTCCCTGATGAAGAGACTCCCTCTTTAAAAGGGGTCCTGATGGAGAGACTCCCTCTTTAAAAGGGGGTCCCTGTTTAAAAGGGGTCCTGATGGAGAGACTCCCTCTTTAAAAGGGGGTCCCTGATGGAGAGACTCCCTCTTTAAAAGGGGTCCCGGTGGAGAGACTCCCTCTTTAAAAGGAGTCCCTGATGGAGAGATGCCCCTGTTAGAGGGGTTCCTGAAGGGGTTGCTCCCTCTCATGAGGTGACCGTTAACACGATCTGCTCTCTCTCTCTCTTAGGGGCCGTGATCGACAGTGCGGGCAGGGCGACTCCATTTACCCTGTCGGATATTCCGACAAGCAGCTGCCAGACACCAGCGTCCAAGAAACGGACCGCATTCTGGTCGAGAAAGTAAGTTTTTAAATATTCAACCTTGGCACATGGCTGTCGCTGGCTGGGCCGGCATTTATCGTCCCTCCTTCGTTGCCCCGAGAGGAAAGTGGTGAGCCTTCGCCTTGAACTGCAGTCCATGTAGTGAGGGTGCTCGCTCCGTGTTGCTCAGGGACACCCTCTCTGTCGGGTGGTGAAAGGTCAGTGTCCCCTAGATGAAGGAACGGCCGATATACTTCTAAGTCAGGATGGTGTGTGACTTGGAGAGGGAACTTGGAGGTGGTGGTGTTCCCATGCGCCTGCTGCCCTTGTCCTTCTAGGTGGAAGAGGTCGCGGGTTTGGGAGGTGCTGCCGAAGAAGCCTTGGCGAGTTGTTGCAGTGCATCTTGTAGATGGTACACACTGCAGCCACGGTACGCCGGTGGTGGAGGGACTGAATGTTTAAGGTGGTGGATGAGGTGCCAATCAAGCGGGCTGCTTTGTCCTGGATGGTGTTGAGCTTCTTGAGTGTTGTTGGAGCTGCACTCATCCAGGCAAGTGGAGAGTATCCATCACACTCCTTACTTGTGCCTTGTAGGTGGTGGAAAGGCTTTGGGGAGTCAGGAGGTGAGACACTCGCCGCAGAATACCTAGCCTCTGACCTGCTCTTGTTGCCACAGTATTTATGTGGCTGGTCCAGTTAAGTTAATGGTGACCCCCAGGATGTTGATGGTAGGGGATTCGGTGAAGGTAATGCCGTTGAATGTCAAGGGGCGGTGGTTAGACTCTCGCTTGTTGGAGATAGTCATTGCCTGGCACTTGTGTGGCGCGAATGTTACCTGCCACTTATCAGCCCAAGCCTGAACATCGTCCAGGTCTTGTTGCATGCGGTAGGGTTGGCAATACTGTGTCCCAGAGGGCGAACGGTCAGTGTCCGACCCTCCGCTCCCTTCCCTGCCGTTACTGACCTGCGCTCGCTTTCTGCTTTCAGCGTTGCTGGGACATCGCCTTGGGTCCGCTGAAGCAGGTGCCCATGAATCTGTTCATCATGTACATGGCCGGCAACACCATCTCCATCTTCCCCATCATGATGGTGTGCATGATGGCCTGGAGACCCATACAGGCCCTGATGTCCATGTCAGCAAGTGAGTACCACATCGAATTTACAGCACAGAAACAGGCCATTCGGCCCAACTGGTCCATGCTGGTGTTCATGCCCCACACGAGCCTCGTCCCCACCCGACATCATCTCACCCTTTCAGCATATCCTTCTGTACTTTTCTCCCTCATGCGCTTATCTAGCTTCCCCTTAAATGCATCTCTGCTATTCGCCTTATGGTGGCAACAATAACTTGCAGTTATATAGCGCCTTTAAGGGAGTAAAACATTCGCAGGAGCGATTATCAAACAAAATTTGACACCGAGCCACATGAGATATTAGGGCAGGTGACCAAAAGCTTGGTCAAAGAGGTAGGTTTTAAGGAGCATCTTAAAGGAGGAGAGAGGCGGAGAGGTTTAGGCAGGGAATTCCAGAGCTTAGGGGCCCAGGCAGCCAAAGCCACGGCCGCCAATGGTGGAGCGATTAAAACCGGGGATGCGCAAGAGGCCAGAATTGGAGGAGCGCAGAGATCGCGGAGGATTGTAGGGCTGGAGGAGATTACAGAGATGGGGAGGGGGCGAGGCCATGCAGGGAGTTTGGGGGGACAAAAAGGATCGAGTCGTTGTTCAACTGGGAGCCAATGTAGGTCCACATTCTCACCACGCTCTGGGTAAAGAAGTTTCTCTTGATACTAGAACTGAGAGGATATACTTATCAGGAAAGGCTCTTCTCTAAAAAAAAAAAGAGGAGGCTGAGGGGTGATCCGATAGAGGCCTTTAAAATTATGAAAGGGTTCGATTGGGTAGACATAGAGAAGATGTTGCCACTCTTTTTTAAATTCGTTTTTATGGGATGTGGGCGTCGCTGGCAAGGCCAGCATTTATTGCCCATCCTTAATTGCCCTTGAGAAGGTGGTGGTGAGCCGCCTTCTTGAACCGCTGCAGTCCGTGTGGTGAAGGTACTCCCACAGTGCTGTTAGGGAGAGGGAGTTCCAGGATTTTGACCCAGCGACGATGAAGGATCGGCGATATATTTCCAAGTCGGGATGATGTGTGACTTGGAGGTGGTGGTATTCCCATGCGCCTTGTCCTTCTAGGTGGAAGAGGTTGCGAGTTTGGGAGGTGCTGCCGAAGAAACATAGAAACATAGAAGATAGGAGCAGGAGTAGGCCATTCGGCCCCTCGAGCCTGCTCCGCCATTTAATGAGATCATGGCTGATCATCCAAATTCAGTACCCTGTCCCTGCTTTCTCCCCATATCCCTTGATCCCTTTAGCCTTAAGAACTATATCTAACTCCTTCTTGAATATATTTAATGAATTGGCCTCAACTGCCTTCTGTGGTAGAGAATTCCACAGGTTCACCACTCTCTGGGTGAAGAAATTCCTCCTCATCTCAGTCCTAAATGGCTTACCCCTTATCCTTAGACTGTGACCCCTGGTTCTGGACTCCCCGACCATCGGGAACATCCTTCCTGCATCTAGTCTGTCTAGTCCTGTTAGAATTTTATAAGTTTCAATGAGATCCCCTCTCATTCTTCTAAACTCTAGCGAATACAAGCCCATTCAACCCAATCTCTCTTCATACGTCATTCCTGCCATCCCAGGTATCAGCCTGGTGAATCTTCGCTGCACTCCCTCCATGGCAAGAACATCCTTCCTCAGATAAGGCGACCAAAACTGCACACAATACTCAAGGTGTGGTCTCACCGAGGCCCTGTACAACTGCAGCAAGACATCCTTGCTCCTGTACTCGAATCCTCTCGCTATGAAGGCCAACATACCATTTGCCTTCTTAACCGCCTGCTGCACCTGCATGCTTACCTTCAGCGACTGGTGCACAAGGACTCCCAGGTCTGGGGATGTGAGCGTCGCTGGCAAGGCCGGCACTTAATTGCTCGTCCCTAGTTGCCCCTCGGGAAGGTGGTGGTCTAACGCCACCTTGAACCGGTTTCGTACAACGGAGGGGCTCGCTTGGCCACTTCAGAGGGCAGTTGGCGTGGGACTGTCGTCACGTGTACGGGTGGCAGGTTTCTTGCCATCGCGGGGCATTAATGAACCAATTTTCCGCCAGTCGCTAAAAAGCAGATTATCCGGTCATTTATCTCTTTGCTGTTTGCGGGATCTTGCAAATTGGCTGCCGCCTTTCCTACATGACGACAGTGACTACACTTCAAAAAGTACTTCGTTGGCTGTGAAGAGCTTTAGGACGCCCTCGGGTCGCCAAAGGCGCTATATAAATGCAAGTTGCTGCGGCAATCCGACAGCTTCATAATCACTGATTTTAGAGTTATACAGCACAGAAAGAGGCCCTTCGCCATCGTGTCTGCGCCGGCCATCAAGCCCTGTCTATTCTAATCCCATTTTCCAGCACTTGGTCCGTAGCCTTGGATGCTATGGCGTTTCAAGTGCTCATCTAAATGCTTCTTGAATGTTGTGAGGGTTCCTGCCTCTACCACCCTTTCAGGCAGTGAGTTCCAGATTCCAACCACCCTCTGGGTGAAAAAGTTTTTCCTCAAATCCCCTCTAAACCCCCTGCCCCTTATCTTGAAACTATGCCCCCTGGTTATTGACCCCTCTACTAAGGGGAAAAGTTCCTTTCTATCTACGCCCCTCATAATTTTGTACACCTCAATCAGGTCCCCCCCCCCTCAGCCTTCTCTGCTCTAAGGAAAACAACCCCAGCCTGTCCAGTCGCTCCTCATAGCTGAAGCGCTCCAGCCCAGGTAACATCCTGGTGAATCTCCTCTGCACCCTCTCCAATGCAATCACATCCTTCCTATAGTGTGGCGACCAGAACTGCACACAGTATTCCAGCTGTGGCCTAACTAGCGTTTTGTACAGCTCCATCATAACCTCCCTGCTCTTATATTCTGTGCCTCGGCTAATGAAGGCAAGTATCCCATATGCCTTTTTAACCACCTTATCTACCTGTCCTGCTGCCTTCAGGGATCTATGTACATGCACAGCAAGGTCCCTCTGATCCTCTGTCCTTCCTAGGGTCCTACCATTCATTGTGTATTCCCTTGCCTTGTTAGTCCTCCCCAAAATGCATCACCTCACACTTTTCAGGGTTAAATTCCATTTGCCACTGTTCTGCCCATCCGACCAGCTGATGACCAGCTTTTTATTTCTAGATTTTGACTTCTAGTTCTCAAACCGTCGCGGCCGGGATTCGAACTCACGGCCTCGGGATTACATTAACGGAAGCACTACGCTCATCGTACCCGCTTGTCGGAAGCTGTAGTCCGCCAGTGTGCTCCCAGCACCTGCTCCAGTCCCAGTCAGCCGTGGCTCTGTCGATCTCACTCTCTCCTCTCCGAGTCCGAAGGTGGTGGGTTTGAGCCCCTACTCCAGAGACTCGAGCCCCATAATCCAGGGCCGACACTCCCAGTGCCAGTACTGAGGGAGTGCTGCACTGTTGGAGATGCCGTCTTTCGGATGAGACGTGAAACCGAGGCCCCGTCGGTAAATATCGGGCCGTACCGGGAGAGCCCCCGCCCCCCCCCCCCCCCCCCGCTCTTCTTCCAGTGGCGGCAGTGAGATCTTTTGCGTCCACCTGAGAGGGCAGACGGGGCTCTCGGTTTAACATGTCATCCGAAAGACGGCACCTCTGACAGTGCAGCACTGGCACTGGAGTTAAGCGGGGTGTGTCACCGATCGGAGAGAGAGATAGAGCGCGGGCACCCCGTATTTGGCGGGCACAGA
The DNA here is from genome assembly GCA_030390025.1 of Squalus acanthias. NCBI lineage: Eukaryota > Metazoa > Chordata > Chondrichthyes > Squaliformes > Squalidae > Squalus > Squalus acanthias. Next base: position 23,352 of record JASTWF010002223.1, read on the forward strand.
CTCTCCCTGCAAAGGTCTCTCAGCTGAAACGCAAGTCAATACCGACGTACCCAGCTTAGCAAAACAAAAAAATGGCCATTGGAGCAGCTCCAGCCATCTCCTTCCCCTTTTAATGCATCTCTCTCTTTACATAAGAGCATAAGGAATAGGAGCAGGAGTCAGCCACACGGCCCCTCGAGCCTGCTCCGCCCTTCAATAAGATCATGGCTGATCTTCGACCTCAACTCCACTTTCCCGCCCGATCCCCATGTCCCTTGATTCCCTTAGTGCCCAAGAATCTATCGATCTCAGCCTTGACTATCCACAGTCCTCTGGGGTAGAGAATTCCAAAGATTCACAACCCTCCGAGTGAAGAAATTCCTCCTCAGCTCAGTCCTAAATGGCCGACCCCTTATCCTGAGACTGTGCCCCCTCGTTCTAGACACTTCAGCCAGGAAACAACTTCTCAGCATCTACCCTGTCAATCCCCCTCAGAATCTTGTATGTTTCAATGAGATCACCTCTCATTCTTCTAAACTCCAGAGAGTATAGGCCCATTCTACTCAATCTCTCCTCATAGGACAGCCCTCTCATCCCAGGATTCAATCGAGTGAACCTTCATTGCACCCCCTCCAAGGCAAGTATATCCTTCCTTAGGTAAAGAGACCAAAACTGTGCACAGTACTCCAGGTGTGGTCTCACCAAAGCCCTGTACAATGGTAGCAAGACTTCCTTACTCTTATACTGCAACCTCCCTTGCAATAATGGCTAACATACTATTTGCCTTCCTAATTGCTCGCTGTACCTCGAACCATAGAAACTTATAGCACAGTAGGAGGCCATTCGGCCTGTCGTGCCCGTACCGGCTCTTTGAAAGAGCAGTCGTGCTCAGTCCCACATCCCTGCTTTGTGTCCGCAACCCTGTCCGCTCCTCACCCTCCAGTACCCGTCCAACTCCCTTTGAAAATCATTGATGGAATCGGCTCCCACTACCTTTTCAGGTCGAGCGTTCCAGATCCCCGACAACTCTCTGAGTGGAAACATAGAAACATAGAAGATAGGAGCAGGAGTAGGCCATTCGGCCCCTCGAGCCTGCTCCGCCATTTAATGAGATCATGGCTGATCATCCAAACTCAGTACCCTGTCCCTGCTTTCTCCTCATATCCCTTGATCCCTTTAGCTTTAAGAAATATATCTAACTCCTTCTTGAATATATTTAATGAATTGGCCTCTACTGCCTTCTGTGGTAGAGAATTCCACAGGTTCACCACTCTCTGGGTGAAGAAATTCCTCCTCATCTCAGTCCTAAATGGCTTACCCCTTATCCTTAGACTGTGACCCCTGGTTCTGGACTCCCCTGCCATCAGGAACATCCTTCCTGCATCTAGTCTGTCTAGTCCTGTTAGAATTTTATAAGTTTCAATGAGATCCCCTCTCATTCTTCTAAACTCTAGCGAATACAAGCCCAATCGACCCAATCTCTCTCCATACGTCATTCCTGCCATCCCAGGTATCAGTCTGGTGAATCTTCGCTGCATTCCCTCCATGGCAAGAACATCCTTCCTCAAATAAGGCGACCAAAACTGCACACAATACTCAAGGTGTGGTCTCACCAAGGCCCTGTACAACTGCAGCAAGACATCCTTGCTCCTGTACTCGAATCCTCTCGCTATGAAGGCCAACATACCATTTGCCTTCTTAACCGCCTGCTGCACCTGCATGCTTACCTTCAGCGACTGGTGCACAAGGACACCCAGGTCTCATTGCACTTCCCCTTTTCCCAATCTATTGCCGTTCAGATAATCTGCCTTCCTGTTTTTGCCACCAAAGTGGATGACCTCGCATTTATCCACATTATACTGCATCTGCCATGCATCTGCCCAATCACCCAACCTGTCCAAATCATACTGGAGTTTCTCTGCATCCTCCTCACAGCACACACGCCCACCCAGCTTTGTGTCGTCTGCAAACTTGGAGATATTACATCTAGTTCCCTCGTCTAGATCATTAATATATATTGTGAATAGCTGGGGTCCTAGCACCGATCCCTGTGGTACCCCACCAGTCACTGCCTGCCACTCGGAAAAAGACCCGTTTATTCCAACTCTTTGCTTCCTGTCTGCCAACCAGTTCTCTATCCAAGTCAGTACCTCACCCCCAATCCCATGTGCTTTAACTTTGCACGCTAATCTCTTATGCGGGACCTTATCGAAAGCCTTCTGAAAGTCCAAATACACCACATCCACTGGTTCTCCCTTATCCTACCAGTTACATCCTCAAAAAATTCCAGTAGATTAGTCAAGCATGATTTACCTTTTGTAAATCCATGTTGACTTTGTCCAATCCTGTCACTGTTTTCCAAGTGCTCTGCTATTACATCTTTTATAATGGACTCTAGCATTTTGCCCACTGCCGATGTTAGGCTTACCGGTCTATAATTCCCCGTTTTCTCTCTACCACCTTTTTTAAATAGTGGGGTTACATTAGCTACCCTCCAATCCATGGGAACTGTTCCAGAGTCTATAGAATTTTGGAAGATGACCAGCAATGCATCTACTATTTCTAGGGCCACTTCCTTAAGTACCCTAGGATGTAGATTATCAGGCCCTGGGGATTTATCGGCCTTCAATCCCGTCAATTTCCCTAACACCATTTCCCTACAAATAGTGATTTCATTCAATTCCTCCCTCTCATTAGACCCTATGTTCCCCGACATTTCTGGGAGGTTATTTGTGTCCTCCTTTGTGAAGACAGAACCAAAGTATGTATTTAATTGGTCTGCCATTTCTTTGTTCCCCATTATAAATTCCCCTGATTCTGACTGCAAGGGACCTACGCTTGACTTCACAAATCTTTTTCTCTTCACATATCTATAGAACAATCCTCCTCATCTCCCCTCTCGATCTTTTGCCAATGATTATAAATCTATGGCCTCTGGTTATTGACCCACTCGCCAGAGGGAACAGCCTTTCTCTATCTACTCTATCAAAACCTCTCATCATCTCGAAAACCTCTGCAAGGTCACCTCTTAACCTTCTCTGTTTCCAAGGAGGACAGTCCTAACTTTACCAAGCTCTCCTCATAACTGAAGTCCCTCATCCCTGGTAACATCCTCGTAAACCTCGTCCGTAACCCTTTCTGAAGGCCTTTGCGTCTTTCCTGAAGTGTGGTGCCCAGAATTGTCCACAATACTCCAGCTGAGGCCTAACCAGTGATTTATAAAGTTCTACCACGATCTCTTTGCTTTTATATTCTATTTCCTCTATTTATAAATGTGAGGAGTCGCACAACACCAGGTTATAGTCCAACAGCTTTATTTGAAATCGCAAGCTTTCGGAGCGGTGCTCCTTCGTCAGGTGAAGTGAAGAGATGCATATAGGCACAGCGTATATAGTCAGAGAACACTGCCAGATGACTACAGTTAATCTTTCTAACTGCCCTTTATCATCACCTCTATTTATAAACCCAAGTAACCCACATGCTTTTTTAACCACCTTATCAACTTGCCCTGCCACCTTTAATGATTTGTGTATCTGGACACCAAGGTTTCTCTGCTCATCTACACTTTTCAAAATCAGACCTGCATGTTAACTTTCTGTGATTTGTGTAAACCTCCTCTGTACCCTTTCATTTACCAGTGCCTCACCTCTTAAAAAAAATATTCTGATTTTCTCTCTCTTTCTTTCAGCCTTCAAGCTCCTGGAGAGTTCCAGCCAGCAGTGGTTGCAGGGTCTGGTCTACCTCATCGGGAATCTGGTCGGGTTGGCACTGGCCGTCTACAAGTGCCAGTCGATGGGGCTCCTGCCCACCCACGCCTCAGACTGGCTGGCATTCATCGAGCCGCCCCAGGTGAGATCGGTGCTCGATCGTACGCGAGTGGGGCATAGGGACAGCAGGCGGCCTTTCAGCCCCTTGAGCCTGTTGCCATAGGAACAGGAGGAGGCCATTCAGCCCCTTGAGCCTGTTGCCATAGGAACAGGAGTAGGCCATTCAGCCCCTTGAGCCTGTTGCCATAGGAACAGGAGTAGGCCATTCAGCCCCTTGAGCCTGTTACCATAGGAACAGGAGTAGGCCATTCAGCCCCTTGAGCCTGTTGCCATAGGAACAGGAGTAGGCCATTCAGCCCCTCGGGCCTGTTACCATAGGAACAGGAGTAGGCCATTCAGCCCCTTGGGCCTGTTCCGTCATTCAATTAGATCATGGCTGATCTGTATCTTAACTTAATCTACCCGCCTTGGTTCCGTAACCCTTCATACACTTTCCTAACAAAGAACTATCAAACTCAGTTTTGACATTTTCATTGACCCCCCCACCCCAGCCTCAAAAGCTTTTTGGAGGGAGAGTTTTCCAGATTTCCACTACCCTTTGTGTGACGAAGTGCTTCCTGACATCACCCCTGAACTCTAATTAGCTCTAATTTTAAGGTTAGACCGGGTAGTTACAGAGAAACTATTTCCTCTCGTGGGAGGGAGGGGCGGGGAGTCCAGAACAATGGGGACATGATCTTAAAAATGAGATCTCGGCCGTTCGGGAGTGAAATCAGGAAGCACTTTTTTGGACAAAGGCTAGTAGAAATCTGGAACTCTCTTCCCCGATAGGCTGTGGGTGCTTTCAATTGGAGCTTTCAAGACTGAGGTAGATAGATTTTTGTTGGGTAAGGGTATCGAGGGATATGGAGCTATAGCGGATAATTGGAGTTGAGATACAGATCAGCCGTGATTTGATTGAATGGCGGAACAGGGGCTGAATGGCCTCCTCCTGTTCCTGTGGTCCTATACAGGCGCTTAACTCTTAAAGCGACTTCCCCCTTAAGGGCACAAATTCCAAAACCAAATTTTTCACCGGCATGGGGCATTGCCGCCAATGGGGGCGCCCCGAGGCCAGCTAAAGGATGTTGCTGCGGTGGAATTCGGCCTCTAGGTTGGTGGCTGCCTGTAAATCCCATCCCCCCACCCCCCCCCCCCTGCTCCTTCACTTGGGGAGAGGCCGGGCTTTTCGGGTAGCAGGAAATGACTGGCTTTCTTTGGCCGGCATCGTGTGTGTGGCAGTTGTGAACCATTGCAGTTTCGTGACTTGATATTTAAACCCGTCGCGGGGGGTATAACGCGCACCCCTGTGACATTTTCAAGTGTGATGCTTTCTGGTGTTGGTATGTGGAGGTATTTTCTTCGCCCCCCATGATTCTCAGTGAGTGAAAGGTCAGTCTCTTGACCCCCCTTGCCCCTCCCACCCAGTCCACCGTCTGGGGCTGGATCTGTTGACCCCCCAAGATCCTCAGTGAGTGAAAGGTCAGTCTATTGATCCCCCCCACCCAGTCCACTGTCCGGGGCGGGATCTGACCCCCCAAGATTCTCAGTGAGTGAAAAGTCAGTCTAATGATCCCCCCACCCAGTCCACCGTCCGGGGCGGGATTTGTTGACCCCCCAAGATCCTCAGTGAGTGAAAGGTCAGTCTATTGACCCCCCCACCCAGTCCACCGTCCGGGGCGGGATCTGTTGACCCCCCAAGATCCTCAGTGAGTGAAAGGTCAGTCTATTGACCACCCCACCCAGTCCACCGTCCGGGGCGGGATCTGTTGACCCCCCAAGATCCTCAGTGAGTGAAAGGTCAGTCTCTTGACCACCCCCCCTCCCCCTCCCCCCCAGTCCACCGTCTGGGGCTAGATCTGCCCCCCCCCCCCCCCCCAAAAGATCCTCAGTGAGTGAAAGGTCAGTGTCTTGACCCCCCCCTGCCCCTCCCACCCAGTCCACCGTCTGGGACTGCATTTGTACCCAGGTCCCAAGAGGGTGAAAGGTCAATGTCTGACCCCTGACCCGCCCAGTCCACCATCTGAGGCCGGATTTGAACCCAGGTCCCCCGGTCTGTGCTGAGTTCGCTTATTCCACTGGGGTTGGGTAGCAGGACGGGTAATAGGATGGCTATGGCTAAGAGGGGGAGGGGACCCAGGATTTGCTGTTCCTAATCTCTAACCAGTGACTTTTGCTGGACAGTGTGTGGGGGGGGGGGGAGGCGAGGCGATGTCGGAGGCTCAGCCGCGATGCCCTTCACGGTTGACTATTGCGCCCGCAGATGTGCACTGAGCCACCTGCCGAGGTTTACTGGAGGGGGGGTAGTAAGAGTCGGCGTTCTCGGGTGAGGAGGGGGGAGAGGCTCGAGCTCGGCACCCAAACTCGAGCCGCACCGCGGTGGGCGAATGGGGCAGTGCTGGTCTGTGGGGCGAGTGACGGGCTCTTATCTGCTGTGAGGAGGACGCAAAGAGGCTACAAAGGGATATCGACCGGTTACGTGAGTGGGAAAGAAGGTGGCAGATGGAGTAACTGGTAGAGTAGATAAGGGGGAACAAGTAGATGAGGTATATTTGGATTTTCAGAAGGCATTCGATAAGCTGCCACACAAGGTGCACATGATTCGGGCTCGTGGGATTGAGGGTAATATATTAATTGAGGATTGGTTAACGGACAGAAAACAAAGAGAGTAGGAATAAACGGGTCATTTTTAGGATGGCAGGCTGTAACTGGTAGCGTGCTGGAAGGATCAGTGCTTGGGCCTCAGCTATTCACAATCTGTATTAATGGCTAAGATGAGGGGAACGAGTGTAATGTATCCAAGTTTGCTGACGATACAAAGCTAGGTGGGAAAGTAAGCTGTGAGGAGAACACAAATAGTCTGCAAAGGGATATAGATAGACTAAGTGAGTGGGCAGTAAGGTGGCAGATGGAGTATAATGTGGGGAAATGTGAGGTTATTCACTTTGGTAGGACAAATGGAAAAGCAGAATATTTTTTGCAAAATGAGAGACTCCTAAATGTTGTAATTCAGAGGGATTTGGGTGTCCTTGTACAAGAATCGCAGAAAGTTAACATGCTGGTACAGTAGGCAAATGGTAGGTTAGCATTTATTGCAAGGGGGTTGGAGTATAAGAGGAAGGAAGTCTTGCTCCAATTGTACAGGGCCTTGGTGAGACCACACCTGGAGTACTGTGCACAGTTTTGGTCTCCTTATCTAAGGAAGGATATACTTGCCTTGGAGGCGGTGCAACGAAGGTTCACTAGATTGATTCCTGGGATGAGAGGGCTGTCCTCTGAGGAGAGATTGTGTAGATTGGGCCTATACTCTCTGGAGTTTAGAAGAATGAGAGGTGATCTCATTGAAACATATAAAATTCTGAGGGGGATTGACAGGGTAGATGCAGTGAGTTTGTTTCCCCCTGGCTGGTGTGTCTAGAACCAGGGGTCACAGTCTCAGGATAAGGGGTCGGCCATTTAAGACTGAGATGAGGAAGAATTTCTTCACTCAGAGGGTTGTGAATCTTTGGAATTCCCTACCCCAGAGGGCTGTGGATGCTCAGTCGTTGAGTATACTCGAGAGAGATCGATAGATTTGTGGGCACTAAGGGAATCAAGGAATGTGTGGATAGCGCGGGAAAATGGAGTTGAGGTGGACGATCAGCCATGATCTTGTTGAATGGCGGAGCAGGCTCGAAGGGCTGTATGGCCTAATGTTGCTCTTATTTCTTATGTTCTCACACAGAGAGTGGAGTACACGGGCGGGGGCTTGATCCTGTGATGGTCCCACCCTCCCCCTCCTCGACGCTCGCAGAGACACAGCCCGAGGACCATCGACACCAGACTTGCCCGCTGCCGTCTTTGAACCTCGGACCAGGCTTCTTCCAGTCAAGCCGCCCTCCCACCACGGCCCCACACGGACCTCCTCCATGGAGAGAGAGACAGACACCTGGCTCAAGTACCTCTGGCTGAATGTGTTGGCGGGAGGGCTGCGTGTGTTTATACGTTGTATTGATTAAATAATCCTTCGACTCTCTCCCCCCCCCCCTTAGTCTGCAGGCCAATGGTGGTGGAGCTGAAGATGGAGAGGAGGCGCCTGAATCACAGAAAAGCCTCATTTTCCAGCTGATCTCTGTCTTCTCTCTCTCTGACTCCTCTCGAGACAGAAGCTCGTGTGTCTGTTTGGCTCAGTCGGTCGGTCTCCCTCTCTCGAGTCAGAAAGACGTGGGTTCGATACCCCACTCCACAGACTCGAGCCCCTGTAATCCAGGGCCGACACTCACGGCGCCAGTACTGAGGGAAGCGCTGCGCCGTCGGAGGTGCCCGTCTTTCGGATGAGACGTTAAACCCAGGCCCCCCCCACCTCTCAGGTGGACATAAAAGATCCCACGGCCACCATTGGAAGAAGAGCAGGGGGGAGTTCTAGCCGGTGTCCTGCAGCCCGATATTTATCCCTCAACTAACATCACTAAAAATAGGTTCCCTGGCCGGGAGACATTTGCTCCAAGGACGGCCTCTGAGCTGTGCCTGAATTTATTCCTGCCCGGTACTCGGCTCCGTCACGGAGCTGTCGTGGGAAGTGGAGGCTGCGACATTGTCGGGGTTTTGTGCTGGCTCGCGACAATCTGATTTCACTTTATTTATTGACGGTGTTTAAATTCTTGTTTTGCTTGGTGGCGGGTGACAGGCCGCTCACTGGAACGGCACTTGATCCGTGGTGCTGTCCCCTTTAAGAGCCGCTGTGTTCGGAGGTGGTCGTTGGTTCTGGCACTTCCCCTTTAAGGGAGTGGTGGTCAGCCTATTCTGATTATTTTACTGGTGTAAAACTCATTCATCCATCCAGCCACAAGAGGGTAACGTTGTTGCACTTGACGGTCGAGGTCCGACCATTAACCTCCATCGTTGCTGCTCCAGAATCACTCCTGCATGGGGGGGGGGGGGGGGGGGGGCAAGAGGGACATCTGACCTGACCTCCCCCTCCCTCTGCAGGGGTGGACCTGGGGGACTAATCAATACTCTTGGGTGTGTGGTGATATATTCAGCCAAGTTCTCGGCGCGAGTTCGATTCTGCAGCAAAGAAAATGAAATGTCTTTTCGATTGTACCATAGCTGTGAAATAAAGAGTTTTATCAAACCGGGCTCTCCTGGGCACCTGACTCCTATTTCAGTGACACACCAGCTTAAGAGTAAAGAAGTCTTCCGACAATCATAGAGGGCCCTGGTGAGACCACACCTGGAGTACTGTGTACAGTTTTGGTCTCCTTAACTAAGGAAAGATATACAGGAAACTCTTTATTAACCGGCACCCAGATATCCAGAAATCTCTCTTAACCGGCAAAATTCTGGAGTAGGTAACCGGGGTTTTCCTTCATCTCTCGTTTAAGATTAACTTTAAAAAACACCCCGAGGCGTTTGCCTTGTATCGGAGCGTGTAGATTGGGAGGGGAATGTGCAGCCCGGGTAGGCAGCGGACACGACAGATGGTCAGCTGGCGGTCCCCGGGGAGACGGAGCTCCGAATGCAGGCGCATGTCAATGTGTACGGGGCTCTCGTACGTTGGGAGATATAACTCTCCGTTATCCGGACTTTTTGATAAACCGGCACCACGCCGGTCCCGGTTAATAAAGAGTTTCCTGTACTTGCCATAGAGGGAGTGCAACGAGGGTTCACCAGACTGATTCCTGGGATGGGGGGGATTGTCCTATGAGGAGAGATTGAGGAGACTAGGCCTATATTCTCTGGAGTTTAGAAGAATGAGAGGTGAACTCATTGAAACATACAAAATTCTTACGGGGCTCGACAGGCTAGATGCAGGGAGGATGTTTCCCCTGGCTCCGGGGAACTTGTTGAAAGACATGTAACCCTTCTATTTCCACCTCCTCTCTCGGTGCCCACCGCACGGGTTAGCTAGAGTAAAAGCTTGCTTTGCACAATCTGTTTTGGCGTCCGGTTGCCAGAGGGTGAAAGGTCAATGCCTGACCCCTCCCCCCCAATCAGAGAGAGAGGAGACCTTCATCACCTCTGGGGCTGGAGTTTGAATTCAGATTCCTCGACGAAAACCGCAAGAACATTTTGAAAAGGAGCAGAGAAGAAGCTGGCGAGAGGTTGCGGCAGATTCGAAGCACAGACAGCAATACATGCAGGTTGCACAATTCCTTTTATTGAATGATTATTCCGGCACACGGTACGAATCGTGCTTGCGCTGCAGCGCAGCGAGTCTGATCCACGTTTCTCACCATCAGAGCAAGCTCGCTCCCTCCCCATTATCTGCTGCAAAGCAGAGCACAAAGGACAGCTGTGTGGGGACATCAGCAAAACCCCAAATTGGAGAAATTCGCGGGAGCGCTTCTGCACGGCTGAGATCAGCAAGGTATCAATTTAAACATTTAGTCATTGAGCCTTCTTTTTAAAAAAAAAGCAAGCAGCATTTCAATTAACCCACAGACCTGAGTTTACGAAGGATGTGTAAACTTAAAGTGCCTGAACCCTCCACCCGTTAAATGTTCTCCTGCATTTGGAAGCTATCTACCCTGGAAATCGGAAAATCAACAGAAAGCATTACTGTTTAACCCTGGTTAAAAGGGGTCCCTGATGGAGATGTGTAATCGGGACCCATGGATTAGGTTCTGCCAATCAAAGTAAGCTCCAGTCCAGCGCCGGTCCTCTTCCCCCCTCCCCCGGCGCGACTGTATCGCCAGGTCGGGAGGCGGTGTTGCTGCAGGTGGCGCTCCTCGCGGGTTTAACCGTCGGCGGGGCGGCTATTCCAGCGCAAGAAGTAGACGTTACCCGACGAGTCCCCGCAGACCCCCACCCCGGGGGAGACGGGATTCGCCTCAAGGCACAGCACGGGGGCCTGGCAGGTGAAGAGACCCACCTGTGGGCAAGAGAGACAGAACACGCAATTAGCGAGAGAGAGAAAGAACGGGTCGGTGAGAGAGAGAAAGCGAGAGAGAACGGGTCGGAGAGAGAGCGAACAGGGGTCGGGGGGGGGGGGGGGGGGGGAG
>JASTWF010002224.1:0-34081 GCA_030390025.1 Squalus acanthias
CTGTCGGTGGGGCAGTACAGAGGGAGCGCCGCACTGTCGGAGGTGCCGTCTTTCAGATGAGACGTTAAACGAGGTCCCGTCTGCTCTCTCAGGTGGACGTAAAAGATCCCATGGCACTATTTCAAAGAAGAGCAGGGGAGTTCTCCCCGGTGTCCTGGGGCCAATATTTATCCCTCAACCAACATCACTAAAACAGATGATCTGGTCATTATCACATTGCTGTTTGTGGGAGCTTGCTGTGCGCAAATTGGCTGCCGCATTTCCTACATTACAACAGTGACTAAACTTCAAAAAGTACTTCATTGGCTGTAAAGCACTTTGGGACATCCTGAGGTGGTGAAAGACGCTGGAGAAAGGCGAGTCAGTCTTTTTTTAACACTGGAGCCAGTTTTCTGCTGAACATTTTAATGGGCAAAACCTGAACAGTTTGTTTAGGAACAGAAGGAGGCCATTCGGCCCATCGTGTCTGTGACGGCTGAGAAAGAGCTCTGCAGCCTAATCCCACTTTCCAGCTCTTGGTCCGTAGCTCTGTAGGTTGCGACACTTCAAGTGCATATCCAAGTACTTTTTAAATGTGATGAGGGTCTCTGCCTCTACCACCCTTTCAGGCAGTGAGTTCCAGACCCCCACCACCCTCTGGGTGAAGAAAGTTCTCTCAAATCCCCTCGAATCCTCTGACCAATGACTTTCAATCTCTGCCCCTGGTCTCTCCCCAGGGTCTACACTCTTCTCCCTTCGCCAGAGGCCGTACCTTTTTAAAGAGGTGTTTTTATTGCAGAAGATGTCAACAGCATCTCAGCTGAACATACACTGAGTGACGATGTAAGCCGTACAGTCGAGCCCCCGTTCCTTCTCCTGCGACTGAGATTATAAATAATTCAACCAGAGTAATCTTCAGTTTAATATCCCACTTGTCACTGACAACCTGAGGCCCATCATTCATGGGTAGTGCACGAGAATACGACAATGTTTCCGTATAATTGCTGCCAGTGTCCAGGCTGGGATTAAAGGTCAGAGAGATTGACCAGGACAGCAAAATAGATCAAGTGTCAATGGTGAGGAATCGAATCAATTTAACACCCACTGTCCCATCAAACACTCCCAGGGCAGGTACAGCACGGGGTTAGATACAGAGTAAAGCTCCCTCTACACTGTCCCATCAAACACTCCCAGGGCAGGTACAGCACGGGGTTAGATACAGAGTAAAGCTCCCTCTACACTGTCCCATCAAACACTCCCAGGGCAGGTACAGCACGGGTTAGATACAGAGTAAAGCTCCCTCTACACTGTCCCATCAAACACTCCCAGGGCAGGTACAGCACGGGGTTAGATACAGAGTAAAGCTCCCTCTACACTGTCCCATCAAACACTCCCAGGGCAGGTACAGCACGGGTTAGATACAGAGTAAAGCTCCCTCTACACTGTCCCATCAAACACTCTCTGGGCAGGTACAGCACGGTTTAGATGCAGAGTAAAGCTCCCTCTACACTGTCCCGTCAAACACTCCCAGGGCAGGTACAGCACGGGTTAGATACAGAGTAAAGCTCCCTCTACACTGTCCCATCAAACACTCCCAGGACAGGTACAGCACGGGTTAGATACAGAGTAAAGCTCCCTCTACACTGTCCCATCAAACACTCCCAGGGCAGGTACAGCAAGGTTTAGATACAGAGTAAAGCTCCCTCTACACTGTCCCATCAAACACTCCCAGGACAGGTACAGCACGGGTTAGATACAGAGTAAAGCTCCCTCTACACTGTCCCACCAAACACTCCCAGGGCAGGTACAGCACGGGTTAGATACAGAGTAAAGCTCCCTCTACACTGTCCCATCAAACACTCCCAGGGCAGGTACAGCACAGGTTAGATACAGAGTAAAGCTCCCTCTACACTGTCCCCATCAAACACTCCCAGGGCAGGTACAGCACGGGTTAGATACAGAGTAAAGCTCCCTCTACACTGTCCCAGTGTATTTCACTCTCTGTCCAGCCTTTCCTGGTGTCCAATGCGTGCGATTACCAGTTGGATGCTGTTTTGTGTCGTGGGCTGTGCCCATCACAACTGAGACTCTCTAAACTGATGCCACTCAAAATGCTTGCAAAGAGCAGGGTTTGGAACGATAAATCACACTAGTGATAATAACTAGTATACCCATAAATGAGGATGGGATTTGGGCGTGAGAGATGTTCCTCTGATTTATCACACTACATCTGCACTGCAACTAGGGTGGCGAGATCCTCGGGAAAACCCAGCCCTTAAAAATGCCCTTCAGGATTTTCCTTTACCCCCTCCAGCCGTCAACGATTGCCCACCCAGCGATTGCCTAGTATTTCCTTGAACCCTTCATTTCCCCCCAGGATCACCCCTTTCCCACTGCCAGAGAATAATGTTGCTATCCAGGTGATTATGTAGGAGGATAGGTCTATATCGTCATTTTTTCTCTATCTGTCTCTCTCTGGTTGCAGTGTGTTATTTTATTCTCCTCTATCTCTCCTTTTCTCTCTCTGCATTCCTGTATTTTTCTCTCTCTCGTTCCATCTCTCACTGTTTCTATATCAGGTCCGTTTCTTTCCATCTGTCTATGTTTTTCTCTGTCTCTCCTTCCCTCGCGCGTAGTTGAAGTCTTGTGATCACACGTAACTGAACAGCTTGGGCCCCTCAGAGCTTCGAAGTGTTGATGTGGAAACGCTACCTGACATAAATTGTATCTGATCCCTCACGGAAATCACAGAATCATTGAATGATACAGCACGGGAGGAGGCCATTCGGCCCATCGTGTCTGAACGAGCTCTCCAATTAGTCCCACTCCCCTGCTCTTTCCCCATAGCCCTGCAAATTTTCTCATCTTCAAGTACTTATCCTATTCCCTTTTGAAATACCTGATTAAACTCCCTTAAGATCTGATCTGCTCAGTAAATCTGCTTTCAGTCTGAGCTAGGTGTGATTACACCGAATTACACAGAACTTACAGCATAGCACCAGACCATTCGGCCCAACCAGTCCATGCCGGTGTTTATGCTCCACTCGAGCCTCCTCCCGTCTTTCCTCATCTAAATCTATCAGCATAATCCTCTATTCCCTTCTCCCTCATATGCTTGTCCAGCCTCCCCTTAAATGCATCCACACTATTCGCCTCAACCACTCCCTGTGGTAGCGAGTTCCACATTCTCACCAGTCTCTGGGTAAAGAAGTTTCTTCTGAATTCCCCATTGGATTTCTTGGTGACTATCTTATATTAATAGCCTCTAGTTATGCTCTTCCCCACAAGTGGAAACATTCGCTCTGTATCCACTCTATCAAAACCTTTCATGATTTTAAAGACCTCTATAAGGTCACCCCTCAGCCATCTCTTTTCAAAAGTGAGAAGTCGCACAACACCAGGTTATAGTCCAACAGTTTTATTTGAAATCACAAGCTTTCGGAGCTCTGCTCCTTCGTCAGGTGAAGTGACTTCAAATAAATCTGTTGGACTATAACCTGGTGTTGTGCGACTTCTCACTTTTGTCCACCCCAGTCCAACACCGGCATCTCCGCATCATGTTCTCTTTTCAAGATCAGTATTGCTCAGTACAATAACAGGTTTACCCACCTAACCAACTGACTATAATAACCAATAATCTTGAATCCCTTTAATAATCAATATTCTTTAAAAAGAAGTTAAATCAATCAAATAAGTTATGAGCTGATACTATCTGCCGTTTCAGTTTAATTGCTTGCTCTGATATCCGAATCCTAGGAGGGTCATTGGGCAGCGGGAACTCGAACAATAAGAACATTGTTTGTCCCGAGTCGAGTTCCCGCCTTTCAATGACGTAAAGGGAGGAATTTCCCCAGGAATCCTGGAAACTCTACTCACCCCAACATCTACCCTTATTGTGGGGAGAGGGGAGGGGAGGGGCAAGCAGATGAGACATCCACCATCCTCTAATCACCGCCCCCCCCCCGCCCACCCAGACCGGAGACCGGAGACCGGAATTTAAAGGTCTGGTCGAAATAAGGTGGAATCCCGGCAGAACCAGAACCAGGACCAGGACCCCGTCCCTGCCCGAAGGCGTAACTCATACTGACGCTCCCTCTAGCCCCAGGATTTTCAGGGCCAAAGTGTTTGGAATTATCTCCTTACCCCCAATGGTTCCATTGGTCCACGGCGTGATACTGTTCACATTTGCCCCTCCCATTGCCCCACCGTGTGCTACTACTCAGATTTACCCCCATTGCCCCGCGATGTGGTTTTACTTACATCTGTCACCATGGACAGGTCGATGATGAAACAGACCAAACAACAAACAGCAACAACAACCTCTCGTCGGAGCCCCCCATAGACTGAGGTGGGGAACAGGTCCATGATCCCAGTGATGAACCCCTCGACTCCCACAAACTGCAAATAAGGAAAACCAAATTAACCAACAACTGAATGAGTCACACAGCACTGAAGGAGGCCATTCGGCCCATCGTGCCTATACTGGCTCCTTGAAAGAGCTCTCCGAATGGTTCAAGCAGAAGGCCCACCACCGCCAACCCAGGGCAACTAGGGATGGGCAATAAATGCCGGCCTTGCCAGCGACGCCCACATCCCAAGAATGAATAAAAAGATATTTTGCAATGGAGCCAAGCACGTACCTGACTGTCCAACCCGAGAACCAGAAGCATGAAGAAAAACAGAGCTGCCCAGAGTGGGGCGATTGGCATCAGGGTCACTGCCTTTGGGTAGGCAATGAATGCCAGGCCAGGTCCTAGAGGAGGAAAATAAGAGTCCCTGTTAGTCAGACTGTCTTATCTAACATCCACTCTCGTCCCCTGCATTTACACTCAATATTCCCTCTGAGCTGCCCAGCCGCGTGACCCCGCAGCTCTCTGACTCCCCGCGCAGCCCGAGACCGGCTTTTTCAATGTTAACTTACCCGCTTGCGCGAAACTGTGAATGGGCCGCGTACCCCAAAAAATAATTAGGGGGAACATTGCCCAATCCACTGACCTAAAATTAGGAAATGAAGAAGATCTAGAGCCTAGAAAATGGCGGTTGTTTTGAATTGTTAAATGACTGCCTTGTTGTAATTGTGAGTCTATTGATCGTATTAAAGGAAGGAGTGTCGCCGTGGGTGAGTGGGCTAATTAAGAGGCAGAGTTTGTATCAGCAATCCTTTAAATTACAGGAAACTCTTTATTAACCGGCACCGACGGGACCGGCGTGATGCCGGTTAATCAAAAAGTCCGGATAACGGAGAGTTATATCTCCCAACGTATGAGAGCCCCGTACACACTGACATGCGCCTGCATTCGGAGCTCCGTCTCCCCGGGGACCGCCAGCTGACCATCTGTCGTGTCCGCTGCCTACCCGGGCTGCACATTCCCCTCCCAATCTACACGCTCCGATACAAGGCAAACGCCTCGGGGTTTTTTTTAAAGTTATTTTTAAAGGAGAGATGAAGGAAAACCCCGGTTACCTACTCAAGAATTTTGCCGGTTAAGAGAGATTTCCAGTTATTTGGGTGCCGGTTAAAAGAGAGTTTCCTGTACAAGGCAATGCAGTCAGAGAGCCCGAGGCCCACAGTCTGAGCAGGCAGACAGCGGCCGTGGACTCCACACTAATTGGTTCATTCCCATAAGGGGGTGATGGGACGGGGGTCATGGGGAGGGGGAGGGGGGCTATAGGGGGGATGGCCGAAGCCACGACCCCACGAGGGGTCTGACAGAGAAGGAAGAACGGCCTTTAACAGATCAACACCACTACAGGTCGGCTCAGAGCAGGACAGACCGGATGCGTTCTCCTCACATCCTGCCTTTCAGTCTGATGGGGAGTACGGCTATTGCTGTGAGGATATCCCATCCTCCCTGACAGAACCAGCATATCATTACCAGGAAATGATGGAATCACAGAATCTTACAGCACAGAGGGAGGCCATTCGGCCCATCCTGCCTGTGCCGGCTCTTTGGTCGAGTTCTCCAATTAGTCCCACTCCCCCTGCTCTTTCCCCAGAGCCCTGCAAATGTCTCCTTTTCAACTATTTATCCAAGTCCCTTTTGAAAGTTATTATTGAATCTGCTTCCACCGCCCTTTCAGGCAGCGCATTCCAGATCACAACAACTCGCTGCGTAAAAAATTTCTCCTCATCTCCCCTCTGGTTCTTTTACCGATTACCTTCAATCTGTGTCCTCTGGTTACCGACCCTCCTGCCCCTGGAAACAGTTGCTCCCTGTCTACTCTATCAATACCCCTTGTAATTAAATCCCCCGATCGATAGTATAAAGGGACCAGCTTGATTTAGTTTTCTGCTATAAATGAAGGAATTCTAAACCCTGAAAGCAAGAAATAACCAGAGTGGAACAAGTCCTTAAAACACACCCTTGGACAGAAACTCGGGGGGGACTTCAATGTCAGACCATCAAAGGTCAAAGGATTAAATCCTCGACCTCATGGCACCAGCAGGGAGCCGTGCTCAAAGGGATTACGGGATGGGGAAACCGGTTATAGTGATGTAGCACCATCTCATGCTGTGATCCCTTCAAGTGCAGCTCCCCACATAGAAATTACAGCACAGAAACAGGCCATACGGACCAACTGGTCCGTGCCGGTGTTTCTGCTCCACACCAGCCTCCTCCCACCCCTCTTCATCTCACCCCATCAACAGATCCTTCTATTCCTTTCTCCCTCATGTGTTTATCCAGCTTCTCCAGTTGGGTATCACGATGAGGGTCAGTACTGTCTTTCCGGATGCTTGAGTTAAAATGGGTCGAATGTTCCTTCCCAGTTTCTGTCGCTCTTTGTTTTGCGTAGAGCAGATATTTGTCGGATGAATTAATTCTCACCGGATTCTGCCACCATGGAGATGTCCACACCTTGTTCGGACGCCATGAACCCGAGCACGGAAAATACAACAAACCCCGAGAAGAAGCTGGTGGTGCTGTTAATCAGAGCCAAGAGGTAAGCATCTCTGTAATTAAAACACGCAGAGAGAGGGCGAGTTATAGCACATTCCCGTCAGCCCATCGGGCCAAAGCACAAATCAAGCTCCAAACACTGTTTTAAATACTTAACCCAGTGAAGCACAGGAACTCCCCCCATCAGTACATAACCTCTTTAAAATAGAACCATCGGCTCCTCCAAACTTCACCACAACCCAAGTCAAAAATCAGAAGTGAAGACATTACCGGTTTACATCTGGTGGCAGAACAGTCTCTGGAGACACCCAGGAACACATACTCATTGGATGCAAAGGCGCTAGACAGTCAAGGACACAGGAAGGATTGGATACATACAAGAGCAAATTATTAACAGACAGATCATTGATACTGACAAAGAGACCTGTCAACTGCTGATAGCAAGGCAGCGACGAATAGAGGCACCAAAACACTCAGGGCAAAACGGAATTCTGTTTGGTGCGGCTGGTTTATGCAGAACTGGCTACTGTACGGGCACCAACGCTACTGAAGTGATATTGATGGAAGGTCATGTTGTACACTCTGCCGAGGGACAGCTGAACTAATGGTGAAGAGTCCCGGTAAAAGAATTCCACCTGGACCAGGACTTGATCTCGCTGGATGGCAAACACCATCGCTAACAATGCCTGTTGTCATTGGGAAAGAGAGGTAGAGATTTCCCCCGACGGCCCTAACTCCCTACTGGCTCAAACCCGCCTACAGGTAACTCCCTACTAGCTCATGGCTGAGTGCGCGATCTCCCAGTATTGAAACTCACTTCATTCCAGATTCTGATTGGACAGTCAGTGTCCACTAGAAGCAAAGGGAGGAACAGAAGAAAGTTTACATTAAAAACAAAATACTGCTCAAATCACTTAATAACTCGGCACATACAGTTGATCCTAGTCAATAACTCCTGACCTCACCATATCCTCAAGCCATGAGCAGCTAAAGGAAGAGTAAACCTTTTCAGAATTGTGTTGTCAGTAAAGATTACTATTAAATGGAGAGACCCTACCCAATCCAAACTTAAACAACCTAAATCATCAATTCTAAGTATAAGCGAGTGATTGCTGCTCTCCTATAGGCTGAGCACAGACCCAGGGCAGAGCTGCACCGTGTGCCGGTACAGACTGGCTATTGAGTCATTCAGACCACATTAACTCCAGAAGTAAATCTGACTTAAAGCACGTTGGATAAGCTTGGTACTTGGGCTGCTCATTATTGCTTTGTGTCCCAAAACCAGGGGTCAGCCCTCATTGGTGAGGTGATTGAATGAGAGAGAGAAATTGCAAACACAACACAATATAGCATAGAGGTTAAGAGTGAGATGTGGCAAAACTGCTTAGGTCTCACCGGTAGAGAGATGGGATCTCACCGGTACAGAGACGGGATCTCACCGGTAGAGAGACGGGGTCTCACCGGTACAGAGACGGGGTCTCACCGGTAGAGAGATGGGGCCTCACCGGTAGAGAGACGGGGTCTCACCGGTAGAGAGACGGGATCTCACCGGTACAGAGACGGGGTCTCACCGGTAGAGAGACGGGATCTCACCGGTACAGAGACGGGATCTCACCGGTAGAGAGACGGGGTCTCACCGGTAGAGAGACGGGGTCTCACCGGTAGAGAGACGGGGTCTCACCGGTAGAGAGACGGGGTCTCACCGGTAGAGAGACGGGATCTCACCGGTACAGAGACAGGATCTCACCGGTAGAGAGACGGGGTCTCACCGGTAGAGAGACGGGGTCTCACCGGTAGAGAGACGGGGTCTCACTGGTAGAGAGATGGGGTCTCACCGGTAGAGAGACGGGGTGGAAGGTTGCGAACCGTTTGAAGGTGCAGTGTTGCCCCAATAGACTCACCGAGCAAGTCTGTATAAGGACATGTGCTGACATTATCTGCAATGGCATGCAATGAATGTTCCTGAATGATTTAAGTATGTAAGGGCAGAGTGAATTGCTTGATGCTGCCTGAAATTTCAAAACGACCACAAGCTTCTCCAAAGGCCATCCTGCAGTTAGGAAGAGGTAGAGACTAACTGGGGCAGTGGGCTTTATTCTTTGGGTTAGAGAGTGCTAGGCATTGAGGTTCACAGAAGGTTTAGAGGCCTTGGAAACTGCGAATTTAGTCAGGAGTTACTGATGGTGGGTTGTGTGCGATGATCCTATAGAAACATTGGTGCAGGGTAGTTCATTATCCACATTTGTTTACGGCCTAGCAGATCAGCATTGGATGAGGTCTGAGGTTGGAGAAAGAGTTTGTTTTCTATGCAAAGCAGTCTGGTGGACCATCTAATGTTGGTCAAACTCCAGGTGTTGACCCAACAGGTGAATGGCAGCAATGCCACTGTCCGCAGATTCTCAATATCGACAAAGGTAATATCAACCAGTCAACTCATGGTGGTAGTCCAGCACCAAGTTTAATACCAACTAAAAGGATCTTTGTGGGGCAAGACTGGACATTCGCAATGGTTGGCCGAGCGGTCATTTTGTGTAATGACATTGGGCCAAGGGCTCTTGTAGAAGATGCAATACCAGCACTGGGCAAACTCCACTCAGTCCCCAGGAGACTTATCATCAAGGTACACCTTGCTGTGCGCTGGAATTGACCCTTCTATAAGTTAAACATTGGGCACACACTCCCGGCTATTAGCATTGAGTTGGGAGGCTAGGATTAGTGAGGTGTGTGAAGTGTCAAATAGGAAAGGAGACAGTTACCAACTCTTCAGTTGGGCTTCCATGATTAGCTAGTAAAATAAATCAATGTAAGTGTTGAAGCTAATTAATGTTGGGTGGCTTTTAATGTCAACTATGGGCAGAATTTGGTTGATTTGAACAATGAGCCAAGGACGTCTTGCAGCCATTTATTGGGTGAATTGATCACAATTAATTTGTGACAAAGTGGCCTTTGCCAGTGACTCAACGTGCACGGCCTAGTTTTTTTTAAATTATTCATTCTCGGGATGTGGGCATTGCTGGCAAGGCCAGCATTTATTTCCCATCCCTAATTGTCGTGAGAAGGTGTTGGTGGGCCGCCTTCTTGAACCGCTGGTGTGGGAGTGGGTTGCGATGTCACTACAGAGGGCAGTTAAGAGTCGACCACGTGGGACTGGACTCACTGAAAGCCCCAGACCGGGTAAGGACGGCAGCTTTCCTTCTCTAAAGGACATTAGTGACCCAGTTGGGTTTTTACGACAATCCGACAGCTTCATGGTCATTTTTATTAAGAGTTTTTTTTAAAACTGACACAAATTCTCAAACGTACACCAGTGTGGTACTACATCATACCGAGCAGAGAGGTGCTGAGGTAAGCAGGAAGGATGCTGGATTTAGCCCCATTGCCCCTGGGCTGTTCCTGATTGGTATCTAGTGACCCCCCCCCCCCACCTTTGTGGACATCAAGCGGTGACAGAATTGGACTCAGCTTCAACAATCGCAGTTCATACCGGGCAACGTCCAGTGCCTGCCTCTCACACAAAGAGTGGCCCCTTGGGTGAATTACCAGAGGGTGGCCGAGGAGGGTCAGAAATTGAAGGGAAATTGCAGAGAAATGTGCACAATCACTGAAGCAGTAATGGAACTTGTCATGGGGCAAGGAAACCAGGTGGGTTCATGGGCATTCTGAGCATGATTGAGTTACTAGGTAGACGGCTAAACTGAGGAAAAATAGCTAGTAATAATTGGTTAATTAGACAATCAGCGTTCATGCATGTTAAACGGGGGGCGGGTTGGAGAGTACTCGGGGCTGTTACTGTGTGGTGTCACGACTAAAGCTTTGCTTCACTGACAGTCTCCTGCCCGGCCTCAGTTACATGGAAAAGCCTCTCAGGAATTAGACTGTGTTGTAGTTGGAGCCACTGAAATCAATCCTAGATGGAGTGAACCTTAACTGAACCAATAAAGGTTCACTATTTCCAATGATGGTCCAATCAGGAAAAAATATCCCTCTTCAAGGAATTGGACAGCCGTGTTCTGAGGAGGAGACCTGGCCCTAGATTCTATTTCGCATTATTGGGATAAAGAGAAGTTCTCTGGGAAAACCATACTGAATCTTCTTGGCCACACCTAAACAAGAGTTGTTATTCATCATATAAATGGCCCAGAAACTAACAACAGCCTGAGAAAGGAAGGGAAGAGGTGAAGTTGGATTCGGATATGAAGAGGTAGCTCAAAACTGAAGGTGAAACTTCTCCTTGAGTCTGTACTGCTTGGGAAAGAAGGGGAAGTGGTTGGGAAGGATGAGTAAGTGGGTGGGAAGGAATGGGAAGTGGTTGGGAAGGATGAGTAAGTGGGTGGGAAGGAATGGGAAGTGGGTGGGAAGGATGAGGAAGTGGGTGGGAAGGATGAGGAAGTGGGTGGGAAGGATGAGGAAGTGGGTGGGAAGGATGAGGAAGTGGGTGGGAAGGATTAGGAAGTGGGTGGGAAGGATGAGGAAGTGGGTGGGAAGGATGAGGAAGTGGGTGGGAAGGATGAGGAAGTGGGTGGGAAGGATGAGGAAGTGGGTGGGAAGGATGAGGAAGTGGGTGGGAAGGATGAGGAAGTGGGTGGGAAGGAATGGGAAGTGGGTGGGAAGGATTGGGAAGTGGGTGGGAAGGATTGGGAAGTGGGTGGGAAGGATTGGGAAGTGGGTGGGAAGGATTGGGGTGGGTGGGAAGGATTGGGAAGTGGGTGGGAAGGATTGGGAAGTGGGTGGGAAGGATTGGGAAGTGGGTGGGAAGGATTGGGAAGTGGGTGGGAAGGAATGGGAAGTGGGTGGGAAGGATTGGGAAGTGGGTGGGAAGGATTGGGAAGTGGGTGGGAAGGATTGGGAAGTGGGTGGGAAGGATTGGGAAGTGGGTGGGAAGGATTGGGAAGTGGGTGGGAAGGATTGGGAAGTGGGTGGGAAGGACTGGGAAGTGGGTGGGAAGGATTGGGAAGTGGGTGGGAAGGATTGGGAAGTGGGTGGGAAGGACTGGGAAGTGGGTGGGAAGGACTGGGAAGTGGGTGGGAAGGACTGGGAAGTGGGTGGGAAGGATTGGGAAGTGGGTGGGAAGGATTGGGAAGTGGGTGGGAAGGATTGGGAAGTGGGTGGGAAGGATTGGGAAGTGGGTGGGAAGGATTGGGAAGTGGGTGGGAAGACCAGATCTTCCTCTACCAGCTCCTAAGCTTACCTGCAGGTGAAGAGCATGTTCCTCAAGCCCCAGTCTACTGCGTATACACTAGAACTTAGCTATAAAAAGGCTATAAAAGCACAGCAGGTTGGTAGGTCGATAACATCAGACTTGTGAAGGTCTATAAGAGGGCCGAAAGGTCATACCTTATTATCAATCATGGCCACCCCTTCAATCTCTGGAACTGGAGGAAGAGAGCCAGGAAGATACAAGGGACAAGCTGGCGTCTATTGTAGCCAAGCACCTGTATAACTGTAGTGTGGTCTCCTGCTCAGAGTAACTGACAGCCCCAATCGTGTGAAGGAGCAGAACCCAACAGGAAAGCGTGACACATCAAGACCTGTGTCCTGAACAGGTCTACAACCACAGATAAGAGTGATCTGGCTTTCTCGTACTGAAGTGACAATCAATGATTACCACGACACGATATCGGCAATGACATACCTGGGGAGTGTGCGTCACCAGTCAGGGGGATTACACCAGGGATCTCCCAAGAGACAGTAACAGGACCACAGAAAGTAAGCTTAATTCAAATGAAGGGGGAAGGAAGGTGGCCCTAGCACCAGAGTACCAGAGCATGGTATGTGCCGAGTGAGGGAGTGCCTGCTTAATCCATTGTGTAGGGTTGGGTAAATCAGCAGAAACCTCCAAATGGGTTGTCATAGATAGAAGTATTCGCGGACGTGTTCATGGGCTAGTGTGAACCCAGCTGTGGTATTGAAATCTAAAGACTGTGGGAGAAGTTCCACCGTAACGTTTCAAACATCACTTAATGCAAAGACTGAGCGTGCCTGGAATCGCTCACTCCCAGCACAGGGAGGAATGATCCAGAAACAACAAATTCCTTACAAGTCCTCAGTTTTTTGTTCTTGTAAATAAACAGCCAAATTTCATCCCCCTCCTTCCCCCCAGTTTCTACACAGCGAGTTGTTGTGATCTGGAATGTGCTGCCTGAAAGGGCGGTGGAAACAGATTCAATCGGAACTTTCAAAAGGGAATTGGATAAATACTTGAAGAGAAACATTTGCGGGGCTTTGGGGAAAGAGCAGGGGAGTGGGACTAATTGGAGAGCTCGACCAAAGAGCCGGCACAGGCCCGATGGGCCGAATGGCCTCCCTCTGTGCTGTAGGATTCTAAGGTTAATTACAAACGAATTTTTGCAGCTGCCTGTCACTCACTCTAGGAATATATGGCAATTGGTGCTGGAGCAGTATTGGTGAGGTGTGTGCGTGGTGGGTGAGTGAGCAAACCCCTTGCTTGGTGCGGCCCTCCCTGGTCTAGGCTTGTCCAGCTGGCCCACACACGCTGTCGCAATTTGCCCGCAATGTCGCTGATGAATTGCGCCATAACTTAGGTGGCGGGGCTAGCTACATTGCCAGCCTTAGGCCGCTGCCCTTCGCTATTGGGAGACCTGGCATCAAGCCCAGACCCGCTTTCTGTCTGTGGTCACTGTTAACGGTCAACATTGCTCAGGCCAGCCATGCTCAGACCCTGGCAGGCACGGTCAGACGAGATGCACATGTCCTAGTTTTTTTTAGTAGTAGTCATCTGGTTTAAGGTTGTGTAGAATAGTGAGCACTCCCTGGTATATCAATAAACTAGCACCAGGTACATGTGGCAGTGATTGGCAGTTACAGCAGAGATACCTGGCCCTCCTCTACCCATGAGTAAAAGATCATTACCCATGCGTGCTTTAGTTTTTCTTCTTTCTCTCTGTTCTGGCCAATTCTCCCCTCCTAAGGACGTTGACACCCCTCGCTCCCCCCCCCCCTTTGATAGGGTTCAATTCCACAGGTGCCGATCGCCCTCCGGTATCTCGACCCTAAAGCGGCTATTACCCATGTGTCTGAGCTGAAACCGTCTCTTGACACCCCGACCGCAGCCCCTGGCAGACCCAGGTCCCAGCCTGGCGTCGTTTGCGGCTCAGCGACACAGCGGGGAGTGCGGCACTGACGTGTGCTTGAAGAGATGCACGGGTTCTAAAGGCTGCGTCCTCTGCCCATCCAAACCGCCGCTGTTTTAATCCCTGCTTCGTGGGTTCTCGTGATCTTCAGCTTCCCACTCGTCGATACCGGAGACTGGATTCCACCCGGCTTTCAGTGCGGGCTGATGTCCACAGGTGCGATCCGCCACCCCCGAACCCCCGCCCACCCCCCACAATACTACAGGCCAGGTATCTGTAGCTGTCAATCACTAATTTATAGCATTGTCCGGGATGGGGGGTGGTTTGGTGTGAGAGGGGGTGGCGGGAATGCAAAGGTCACGACCATAAGTGGGTGACGGACCCCATTAGTTGGCTGGTTGGGGGGTCGGGGGGAATCAGAGGTTTACCAGAGGTCGCTCCGTGAATGGCGCACATCACAGATAAAAGAATGGAACTGTTGACACCAGGGGGAAGCATCCCTTCCTTCAACAGCTTCCTTTCCACTTGTGAAAATACCCAAAAATGGTTGTTTGGAGAAAAAAAAAGTACGGAAATGAATAAAGTGTATCTCCTGCGTCGCCAGGTTACCTGTAGCAGTTGTTGTGAAAACGATTGTAGCTGCCTAGTGCTGTTAGTGCTCCTAATCCAATCGCATATGAGAAAAAGATCTGGGTTCCTGCATCAATCCAAACCTTCAAGAGAAATCAAGTAAAATAAAACATTCTATAAAGGCAGCAGCAGAATGCTCGGAGTCAACGGGAGGACCATCCGTGGGAGGAAGGGTTCAAGTTACAGAAACCTAAAGAATCCAACAACAACAACAACAACACAACAACACAACAACGGGGGTTTTTTTCCGACGAACTCGATTAAATTA
Organism: Squalus acanthias; assembly: GCA_030390025.1. Classification (NCBI taxonomy): domain Eukaryota; kingdom Metazoa; phylum Chordata; class Chondrichthyes; order Squaliformes; family Squalidae; genus Squalus; species Squalus acanthias. The sequence continues at coordinate 14,868 of JASTWF010002224.1, forward strand.
GAATGTCGAAGCTTTGCTCCAAGTTACTCCCTCAGAGCTTGGGTCTCCACAACTCCACCAATCGGGAACTGGCCAATAGAATAAGAACAACAGAGGAAAGCCTTGCGCCCAGTCCAACGTCTTACGGAAAATTCTCCGAGAATCAGAAGAGGGCGGGGGGGGGAGAAAAAACAAAAAAGATAACTCGAGGGGGGAGGAACGGAATGATCGATCTTTTACCTGAGCTTCGGCAAGCTTGGACCAATCAGGTTTCAGGTAGTAGATGATGCCATCCAAAGCTCCCGGAAGGGAGACTCCATGAGCCAGGAGAATGATCAGGACAAGGTACGGGAATAAGGCAGTGAAGTAGACAACCTACAGAGAGAGAGAGGGAGAGAGGGTTGAAGGGAGGAGTGGTGTCATTCCAATTGAACTTCAAAAGCATAAGAACGTTTAGAAACAGGATATGACCGTAGACCCAACAAACCTGTCCCATTTGTGATCGGTCCACCTCTCAACTTCTTACCATTTCCCACAGAGGAAATTGTTTCTCTGCATCTATCCTATCGCATCCTTCTATCGACTTAAATATCCAATTTGATCACAGCTCAACCTTTTAAACTTAAGGATATACAAGCCAGGTTTCTGCAACCTGATCTCAGAATTTAACCCTTTTGGCCATTGCTGGTTCAGTGGGTAGCACCCTCGCCTCGGAGTCAGAAGACCATGGGTTCAAGCCCCACTCCAGAGACTTGAGCACAAAATCTAGTTTGACACTCCAAGTGCAGTACTGAGGGAGCGCCGCACTGTCGGAGGGGCAGTACTGAGGGAGCGCCGCACTGTCGGAGGATCAGTACTGAGGGAGCGCTGCACTGTCGGAGGGGCAGTACTGAGGGAGCGCTGCACTGTCGGAGGGGCAGTACTGAGGGAGCGCCGCACTGTCGGAGGATCAGTACTGAGGGAGCGCTGCACTGTCGGAGGGGCAGTACTGAGGGAGAGCTGCACTGTCGGAGGGGCAGTACTGAGGGAGCGCCGCACTGTCGGAGGATCAGTACTGAGGGAGCGCTGCACTGTCGGAGGGGCAGTACTGAGGGAGCGCTGCACTGTCGGAGGGGCAGTACTGAGGGAGCGCCGCACTGTCGGAGGGGCAGTACTGAGGGAGTGCTGCACTGTTGGAGGGTCAGTACTGAGGGAGCGCCGCACTGTCGGAGGGGCAGTACTGAGGGAGTGCTGCACTGTCGGAGGGGCAGTACTGAGGGAGCGCCGCACTGTCGGAGGGGCAGTACTGAGGGTGTGCTGCACTGTTGTACGTCCTGAGGTCATAAAAGGTGCTATATAAATGAAAGTTCTTCCTTTCGTTCAATGTTCTTCCCTCAGAGAGCAGTGTGAAGCAGTCGAAGGATTCGTGGGCTGGTTAACAGTCTGACCGGCCACACCGTGGACACTATCTTTCTCTCAGCCGATGGGGGGGATAAACTTATACGGGGGGGGAGGAGGGGTTTATGGGTTCCTAAAACCCATACGATGAGGGGAGGGGCCACCCACACCCACCGGACGCAAGGATCCTGCTGGATGTCAACCCGGAACCCTGAGCCGGGGCTCCAGTCTCCACTTGCCGGGACTGTCGGGACTGGGGTTTGAAACCGGGACCTTCTGTTTCCGAGGTGGGAACGCTACCACTGAGACAAGGGCTGGCTCCCAGTGCTCCCAGCTCTCCCAGCGCTCCCAGTGATCCCATCACTCCCAGTGAGCCCAGTGATCCCAGCATTCCCAGTGATCCCAGCGCGCCCAGTGATCCCAGCGCGCCCAGTGATCCCATCACTCCCAGTGATCCCAGTGAGCCCAGTGATCCCAGCACTCCCAGTGATCCCAGTGAGCCCAGTGATCCCAGCATTCCCAGTGATCCCAGTGAGCCCAGTGATCCCAGCATTCCCAGTGATCCCAGCACGCCCAGTGATCCCAGCACTCCCAGTGATCCCAGCACTCCCAGTGATCTCAGTGATCCCAGCATGCCCAGTGATCCCATCACTCCCAGTGATCCCAGCACTCCCAGTGATCCCAGTGATCTCAGTGATCCCAGCATGCCCAGTGATTCCAGTGATCCCAGCACTCCCAGTGATCCCAGCACTCCCAGTGATCCCATCAGTCCCAGTGATCCCAGCGCTCCCAGTGATCCCAGCGCTCCCAGTGATCCCATCACTCCCAGTGATCCCAGCGCTCCCAGTGATCCCAGCGCTCCCAGTGATCCCAGCTCTCCCAGTGATCCCAGCGCTCCCAGTGATCCCAGCGCTCCCAGTGATCCCAGCGCTCCCAGTGATCCCAGCGCTCCCAGTGATCCTACGTCTCTGTGCTGCAGGCGCAGGTCTGGAGGGCCCAGTACTGGATACCCAGTTGCAGGGGGAGATCTCCCATATCACCGGTCCGTGATGAGCTGGCCAGGCTGGGCGAGCAGCAATGGGCCGTGGGCTACCTGGGAGAGGGAGGGGAACCATCCGACATGATTCCAGCTCCCGATTACCATCCAGTGACTCCTAGTGGGAAGTCTGTGTATGGACGGAACATGTCAAGAAGAAGGTGCATCAGGGATCTGATCGAGCTGTATGGAATTACCTCACCCATTACCCATAGGCCAATACAAGACCTGGCCCGTGAGGCTCAGTGAATTAATGGGGAATTAGAAAACATGTCTTCACACGCTGTGGGGGGGGGAGTGGGGGGAGCGGGAGAGTGGGATTAGACTGGGTGGGATATTAAAGGGAGTTGGGAGTGAGGGGGAGACTGGGATTAGACTGGGTGGGATATTAAAGGGTGCGGGGAGTGAGGGGCAGAGTGGGATTAGACTGGGTGGGATATTAAAGGGTACGGGGAGTGAGCAGGAGAGTGGGATTAGACTGTGTGGGATACTAAAGGGTACGGGGAGTGAGGGGGAGAGTGGGATTAGACTGGGTGGGATATTATAGGGTACGGGGAGTGAGGGGGAGAGTGGGATTAGACTGTGTGGGATATTATAGGGTACGGGGAGTGAGGGGGACAGTGGGATTAGACTGGGTGGGATATTATAGGGTACGGGGAGTGAGGGGGAGAGTGGGATTAGACTGGGTGGGATATTATAGGGTACGGGGAGTGAGGGGGAGAGTGGGATTAGACTGTGTGGGATACTAAAGGGTACGGGGAGTGAGGAAGAGAGTGGGATTAGACTGGGTGGGATATTATAGGGTACAGGGAGTGAAAGGGAGATTGGGATTAGACTGGGTGGGATATTAAAGGGTGTGGGGAGTGAGGCGGAGAGTGGGATTAGACTGGGTGGGATATTAAAGGGTGCGGGGATGAGGGGGAGACTGGGATTAGACTGGGTGGGATATTAAAGGGTACGGGGAGTGAGTGGGAGAATGGGATTAGACTGGGTGGGATATTAATGGGTACGGGGAGTGAGCAGGAGAGTCGGATTAGACTGGGTGGGATATTATAGGGTACGGGGAGTGAGGGGGAGAGTGGGATTAGACTGTGTGGGATATTATAGGGTACGGGGAGTGAGGGGGAGAGTGGGATTAGACTGGGTGGGATACTAAAGGGTACGGGGAGTGAGGAGGAGAGTGGGATTAGACTGGGTGGGATATTATAGGGTACAGGGAGTGAAAGGGAGATTGGGATTAGACTGGGTGGGATATTAAAGGGTGTGGGGAGTGAGGCGGAGAGTGGGATTAGACTGGGTGGGATATTAAAGGGTGCGGGGATGAGGGGGAGACTGGGATTAGACTGGGTGGGATATTAAAGGGTACGGGGAGTGAGTGGGAGAATGGGATTAGACTGGGTGGGATATTAATGGGTACGGGGAGTGAGCAGGAGAGTCGGATTAGACTGGGTGGGATATTAAAGGATACGGGGAGTGAGGGGGAGAGTGGGATTAGACTGGGTGGGATATTAAAGGGTACGGGGAGTGAGGGGGAGAGTGGGATTAGACTGGGTGGGATATTAAAAGGTACGGGGAGTTAGGGGGAGAGTGGGATTAGACTGGGTGGGATATTAAAAGGTACGGGGAGTGAGGGGGAGAGTGGAATTAGACTGGGTGGGATATTAAACGGTTTCCTATCCAGGGGATTTATCGGCATTTAGTCCCATTAGTTTCTCCAGTACTATTTCTTTACTAATACTAATTTCTTTAAGTTCCTCATTCTCACTAGATCATTGGTTCCCCACTATTTCTGGAATGTTGGCAAAGATGTTAATAAATTTACAGAATTGTGAGATGTAACATTTTGTTAGGAAGAATAAGGAGGCCACATACTCCTTGGAAAATAAGGTAGAAAGACTAAGGTAGAAGGACGTCCCAAAGCGCTTTACTGGCAATGAAGTAGAGTCACTGTAGTAATGTAGGAAACGCGGCAGCCAATTTGTGCACAGTAAGCTCCCACAAACAACAATGTGATCATGATCAGATAATCTATTTTTGTTATGTTGATTGAGGGGTAAATATTTGCTCCTCTTGAAAATAGTGCCCTGGGATCTTTTACGTCCACCTGAGAGGACAATGGGGCCTCATTTTAACGTCTCATTCGAAAGACGGCCCCTCCAACAGTGCAGCGCCCCCTCAGTACTGCCCCTCCAACAGGGCAGCGCTTCCTCAGTACTGCCCCTCCGACAGTGCAGCACTCCCTCAGTACTGCCCCTCCGACAGTGCAGCGCTCCCTCAGTACTGCCCCTCCGACAGTGCAGCACTCCCTCAGTACTGCCCCTCCGACAGTGCAGTGCTCCCTCAGTACTGCCCCTCCGACAGTGCGGCGCTCCCTCAGTACTGCCCCTCCGACAGTGCAGCGCTCCCTCAGTACTGCCCCTCCGACAGTGCAGCGCTCCCTCAGTACTGCCCCTCCGACAGTGCAGCATTCCATCAGTACTGCCCCTCCAACAGTGCAGCGCTCCCTCAGTACTGCCCCTCCGACAGTGCGGCGCTCCCCCAGTACTGCCCCTCCTACAGTGCAGCGCTCCCTCAGTACAGCCCCTCCGACAGTGCAGCGCTCCCTCAGTACTGCCCCTCCGACAGTGCAGCGCTCCCTCAGTACTGCCCCTCCTACAGTGCAGCGCTCCCTCAATACTGCCCCTCCTACAGTGCAGCGCTCCCTCAGTACTGACCCTCTGACAGTGCAGCGCTCCCTCAGTACTGCCCCTCCTACAGTGCAGCACTCCCTCAATACTGCCCCTCCTACAGTGCAGCGCTCCCTCAGTACTGCCCCTCCGACAGTGCAGCGCTCCCTCAGTACTGCCCCTCCTACAGTGCAGCGCTCCCTCAATACTGCCCCTCCTACAGTGCAGCGCTCCCTCAGTACTGCCCCTCCGACAGTGCAGCGCTCCCTCAGTACTGCCCCCTCCGACAGTGCAGCGCTCCCTCAGTACTGCCCCTCCGACAGTGCAGCGCTCCCTCAGTACTGCCCCTCCGACTGTGCAGCGCTCCCTCAGTACTGCCCCTCCGACAGTGCAGCACTCCCTCAGTACTGCCCCTCTGACAGTGCAACACTCCCTCAGTACTACCCCTCCGACAGTGCAGCGCTCTCTCAGGTGCAAAAAAGATTTACTAGAATGATACCAGAACTGAGAGGTTCTACCTATGAGGAAAGGATGAACAGGCTGGGGCTCTTTTCTCTAGAAAAGAGAAGGCTGAGGGGTGACCTGATAGAGGTCTTTAAAATTATGAAGGGGTTCGATAGGGTAGACGTAGAGAAGATGTTTCCACTTGTGGGGGAGACCAGAACTAGGGGCCATCAATATAAGAGTCACTAATAAATCCAATAGGGAATTCAGGAGAAACTTCTTTACCCAGAGAGTGGTGAGAATGTGGAACTCGCTACCACAGGGAGTGGTTGAGGCGAATAGCAGAGATACATTTAACGAAGCTCGATAAACACACGAGGGAGAAAGGAATAGAAGGATATGCTGATAGGGTGAGATGAAGAGGGTGGGAGGAGGCTCGTGTGGAGCAGAAACACCGGCACGGAGCAGTGGGGCCGAATGGCCTGTGTCGGTGCTGTTCACTGGGTGTAATGTGAGGCACGGCCATCAATGGTGGGCCGAAGGGTATTGGGGTTACATGTCCAGTACCATAACCACTGCTCTACCATGCAACAACACAACAACAATTACTTATATTTATTTAATGCCTTTAACGTAATAAAGCGCCCCAAGGTACTTCACGGGAGTGTTTTCAAAAAAACAACCATATTGCACACCGAGCCATACAAGGAGATGTTAGGACAGATGATCAAATGCTTGGTCGAAGTGGTAGGTTTTCAGGAATGACTTAAAGGAGGAGAGAGCGGCGGAGAGGAGAGAGGCGGAGAGGAGAGAGGCGGAGAGGAGAGAGGCGGAGAGGCAGAGAGGTTTAGGGAGGGAATTCCAGAGCTCGGGGCCTCGGCAGCTGAAGGCACGGCCACCAATGGTGGAGCGATTAAAGTCAGGGATGTTCAAAAGGCCAGAATTAGAGCAGCGCAGAGATCTCGTGGGATTATAGAGCTGGAGGAGATTAGAGAGATAGGGAGGGGCGAGGCCATGGAGGGATTTGAACACAAGGATGAGAATTTTAAAATCGAAGCGTTACTTAACTGGGAGCCAATGTAGGTCAGCGAGCACAGGGGAGATGGGTGAACGGGCCTCGGTGCGAGCTTGGACACCCTATGGAACACTTATTATTCCCACTAATTCTTTAAAAGTCTCACAAGTGGAACTACAAACACGTAGGAGCCCAGAAAAGAGTGAACATCGAGTGGGCCAATCACTAATACAGTGGCTTTGAGCAGCCAACTTACTGCATGGCTTTTGTACAAAGAGTGAGGTCATTGAGAATTCCACGGTGTGGCCATGCCCTCTTGGCTTTCATAGTGATAGGGAAACTATAAAAACAACAGTCAAGATAAATGGGGCAGCACAAGTACAGACATGCCCTGAGCTCCTCGCCTGACCTGTACGGGGAGGCCATTCAGACTGTAATCATTTATTGATTGAATTTCAGATTAAATTTGCAAGGGAGAAAGGAGAGTCATAAACCACGGTTTTAAGTTTAAGGAAGGCAAATTCCAAAGGGCTGAATGCAGTAACCTGTGCTGGGTTGTTAGTGGGTGAACAGTGGGGAATATTCAAAGGAGTATTTGGTCCGATACATAACCCAGCCCACACCCCTAAAAGGGCAAAGGCTCCTCTTGTGTAGTTAAGCAAGCATGGCCAACAAATGAGGTAAGAGGCAGCATCGAGATAACTCTCTCCCCCAAAATGGATGAGGGGGTGGTCATATGAGGAGAGGTTGGGTAGATTGGGACTCTACTCATTGGAGTTCAGAAGAATGAGAGGCGATCTTATTGAAACATATAAGATTGTGAAGGGGTTGGATCGGGTGGATGCGGGGAGGATGTTCCCGATGACGGGTGAGACGAGAACTAGGGGACATAGTCTTAGAATAAGGGGCTGCTCTTTCAAAACTGAGATGAGGAGGAACTACTTCACTCAGAGGGTGGTAGGTCCATGGAATATGCTGCCACAAAAAGCTGTAGAAGCTACATCATTAATTAAATTTAAAACAGAAATAGACAGTTTCCTAGAAGTAAAGGGCATTAAGGGTTACGGGGAGCGGGCAGGAATTTGGACATGAGTCTAGGTTCGGATCGGTCATGGCCCTGTGGGTAGTGGAGCGGGCCCAGGGACCGTGTAGCCTGATTCTGCTCCTATTTCGTGTGTCCAATTCTGTTAGATGCAGGAGATGGTTCTGTGATAGTAGATTGGCGGTTAGGATCAGATCAGCCATGATCTTATTGAATGGCGGAGCAGGCTCGAGGGGCCGATTGGCCTACTCCTGCTCCTATTTCTTATGTTCTTAAAAGGCTGTGGATGCTGGGGAGCCAATTCAAGACTGAGGTCGGTAGATTTTTGTTGGGTGAGGGTATCAAGGGATACGGAGCAAAGGCGGATAAATGAAGTTAAGATACAGATCAGCCCTGATCTAACTGAATGGCGGGACAGGCTCGAGGGGCTGAATGGCCTCCTCCTGTTCCTATGGCCCCCGATATTGACAGGGATGGGCTTTCCGCCTCCTTTGAGCTGCTGGGTTTCCCAGGGTTAACCCTGTAATGGAAGTTAAAAGTGAGGCTCCCAGCCTCATTATATTTAAATGGCCAACCTGCCTCCTGAGAGCTGGCTGCCCCCTGTCCCAGCTCTGATAAACCCGGATGTGGGCGGGTTGGAGATTTTTAAAACTTTCACACCTCACCCGACCCCCACCCACCGGTGTTTGGGGAAGAAGATTCACCCCTATGTTTCTCCCTCTCTCCCCATTGCAACATTTCATGGGAAAAAATTGGTGATCGGCAGAAAAGCAGCCGGTGTCACCAACAACTGCCGTTAACGGCCGCCCGAAATGGCCGCAGCGCTAACCTTAGGCACACCAACACGGGGAGGGGACATTGGTGTATCAGAGACATGGGGAGGGGAGATTGGTGTATCAGAGTCACGGGGAGGGGAGATTGGTGTATCAGAGACACGGGGAGCAGAGATTGGTGTATCAGAGATCAGGGGAGGGGAGATTGGTGTATCAGGGTCACGGGGAGGGGAGATTGTGTATCAGGACACGGGGAGGGGGAGATTGGTGTATCAGAGACACGGGGAGGGGAGATTGGTGTATCAGGGTCACGGGGAGGGGAGATTGGTGTATCAGAGTCATGGGGAGGGGAGATTGGTGTATCAGGGTCACGGGGAGGGGAGATTGGTGTATCAGAGTCATGGGGAGGGGGTGATTGGTGTATCAGGGTCACGGGGAGGGGAGATTGGTGTATCAGGGTCACGGGGAGGGGAGATTGGTGTATCAGAGTCATGGGGAGGGGGTGATTGGTGTATCAGAGACACGGGGAGGGGAGATTGGTGTATCAGAGTCATGGGGAGGGGGTGATTGGTGTATCAGAGACACAGGGAGGGGGGATTGGTGTGTCAGGGTCACGGGGAGGGGAGATTGGTGTATCAGAGTCATGGGGAGGGGGTGATTGGTGTATCAGAGACACGGGGAGGGGAGATTGGTGTATCAGAAACACGGGGAGGGGAGATTGGTGTATCAGAGATACGGGGAGGGGAGATTGGTGTATCAGAGTCATGGGGAGGGGTGATTGGTGTATCAGAGATACGGGGAGGGGTGATTGGTGTATCAGAGATACGGGGAGGGGAGATTGGTGTATCAGAGTCATGGGGAGGGGGTGATTGGTGTATCAGAGATACGGGGAGGGGTGATTGGTGTATCAGAGATACGGGGAGGGGTGATTGGTGTATCAGAGTCACGGGGAGGGGAGATTGGTGTATCAGAGACATGGGGAGGGGTGATTGGTGTATCAGAGACACGGGGAGCGGAGATTGGTGTATCAGAGATACGGGGAGGGGAGATTGGTGTATCAGAGATACGGGGAGGGGAGATTGGTGTATCAGGGACACGGGGAGGGGAGATTGGTGTATCAGAGATACGGGGAGGGGAGATTGGTGTATCAGAGATACGGGGAGGGGAGATTGGTGTATCAGAGACACGGGGAGTGGAGATTGGTGTATCAGAGATACGGGGAGGGGAGATTGGTGTATCAGAGTCACGGGGAAGGGGTGATTGGTGTATCAGAGACATGAGGAGGGGTGATTGGTGTATCAGAGATACGGGGAGGGGTGATTGGTGTATCAGAGACATGGGGAGGGGTGATTGGTGTATCAGAAACACGGGGAGGGGAGATTGGTGTATCAGAGAGACGGGGAGGGGAGATTGGTGTATCAGAGAGACGGGGAGGGGTGATTGGTGTATCAGAGTCATGGGGAGGGGAGATTGGTGTATCAGAGACATGGGGAGGGGAGATTGGTGTATCAGGGATACGGGGAGGGGAGATTGGTGTATCAGAGTCATGGGGAGGGGAGATTGGTGTATCAGAAACACGGGGAGGGGAGATTGGTGTATCAGAGACACGGGGAGGGAGAGATTGGTGTATCAGAGACATGGGGAGGGGAGATTGGTGTATCAGAGATACGGGGAGGGGAGATTGGTGTATCAGAGACATGGGGAGGGGTGATTGGTGTATCAGAGACACGGGGAGGGGAGATTGGTGTATAAGAGACATGGGGAGGGGTGATTGGTGTATCAGAGACACGGGGAGGGGAGATTGGTGTATCAGAGACATGGGGAGGGGTGATTGGTGTATCAGAGATACGGGGAGGGGAGATTGGTGTATCAGAGACATGGGGAGGGGTGATTGGTGTATCAGAGACACGGGGAGGGGAGATTGGTGTATAAGAGACATGGGGAGGGGTGATTGGTGTATCAGAGACACGGGGAGGGGTGATTGGTGTATCAGAGACACGGGGAGGGGAGATTGGTGTATCAGAGTCACGGGGAGGGGAGATTGGTGTATCAGAGACACGGGATGGGGTGATTGGTGTATCAGAGACACGGGGAGGGGAGATTGGTGTATCAGAGATACGGGGAGGGGAGATTGGTGTATCAGGGATACGGGGAGGGGAGATTGGTGTATCAGAGACACGGGGAGGGGAGATTGGTGTATCAGAGAGACGGGGAGGGGTGATTGGTGTATCAGAGAGACGGGGAGGGGTGATTGGTGTATCAGAAACACGGGGAGGGGAGATTGGTGTATCAGGGTCACGGGGAGGGGAGATTGGTGTATCAGAAACACGGGGAGGGGGTGATTGGTGTATCAGAGTCACGGGGAGGGGAGATTGGTGTATCAGAGACATGGGGAGGGGAGATTGGTGTATCAGAGTCACGGGGAGGGGGTGATTGGTGTATCAGAGTCATGGGGAGGGGAGATTGGTGTATCAGAGTCATGGGGAGGGGAGATTGGTGTATCAGAGAGACGGGGAGGGGTGATTGGTGTATCAGAGAGACGGGGAGGGGTGATTGGTGTATCAGAAACACGGGGAGGGGAGATTGGTGTATCAGAGTCACGGGGAGGGGAGATTGGTGTATCAGAAACACGGGGAGGGGAGATTGGTGTATCAGAAACACGGGGAGGGGGTGATTGGTGTATCAGAGTCACGGGGAGGGGAGATTGGTGTATCAGAGACATGGGGAGGGGAGATTGGTGTATCAGGGATACGGGGAGGGGAGATTGGTGTATCAGAGTCACGGGGAGGGGAGATTGGTGTATCAGAGTCATGGGGAGGGGAGATTGGTGTATCAGAGACATGGGGAGGGGAGATTGGTGTATCAGAGACATGGGGAGGGGAGATTGGTGTATCAGAGATACGGGGAGGGGAGATTGGTGTATCAGAGACATGGGGAGGGGAGATTGGTGTATCAGAGACATGGGGAGGGGTGATTGGTGTATCAGAGATACGGGGAGGGGAGATTGGTGTATCAGAGACATGGGGAGGGGTGATTGGTGTATCAGAGACACGGGGAGGGGAGATTGGTGTATAAGAGACATGGGGAGGGGTGATTGGTGTATCAGAGACACGGGGAGGGGTGATTGGTGTATCAGAGACACGGGGAGGGGAGATTGGTGTATCAGAGTCACGGGGAGGGGAGATTGGTGTATCAGAGACACGGGATGGGGTGATTGGTGTATCAGAGACACGGGGAGGGGAGATTGGTGTATCAGAGATACGGGGAGGGGAGATTGGTGTATCAGAGTCACGGGGAGGGGAGATTGGTGTATCAGAGACATGGGGAGGGGAGATTGGTGTATCAGAGACACGGGGAGGGAGAGATTGGTGTATCAGGGTCACGGGGAGGGGAGATTGGTGTATCAGAGAGATGGGGAGGGGAGATTGGTGTATCAGGGTCACGGGGAGGGGAGATTGGTGTATCAGAGATACGGGGAGGGGAGATTGGTGTATCAGAGATACGGGGAGGGGAGATTGGTGTATCAGAAACACGGGGAGGGGAGATTGGTGTATCAGGGTCACGGGGAGGGGAGATTGGTGTATCAGAGACATGGGGAGGGGTAATTGGTGCATCAGAAACACGGGGAGGGGAGATTGGTGTATCAGAGACACGGGGAGGGGAGATTGGTGTATCAGGGACACGGGGAGGGGGTGATTGGTGTATCAGAGACACGGGGAGGGGAGATTGGTGTATCAGAGATGCGGGGAGGGGAGATTGGTGTATCAGAGATACGGGGAGGGGTGATTGGTGTATCAGAGACACGGGGAGGGGAGATTGGTGTATCAGAGTCACGGGGAGGGGGTGATTGGTGTATCAGAGACACGGGGAGGGAGAGATTGGTGTATCAGAGTCATGGGGAGGGGAGATTGGTGTATCAGAGACACGGGGAGGGGGTGATTGGTGTATCAGAGTCATGGGGAGGGGAGATTGGTGTATCAGAGAGACGGGGAGGGGAGATTGGTGTATCAGAGTCACGGGGAGGGGTGATTGGTGTATCAGAGTCACGGGGAGGGGAGATTGGTGTGTCAGGGATACGGGGAGGGGAGATTGGTGTATCAGAGTCACGGGGAGGGGTGATTGGTGTATCAGAGGCACGGGGAGGGGAGATTGGTGTATCAGAGTCACGGGGAGGGGAGATTGGTGTATCAGAGTCACGGGGAGGGGAGATTGGTGTATCAGGGACACGGGGAGGGGAGATAGGTGTGTCAGGGATACGGGGAGGGGAGATTGGTGTGTCAGGGATACGGGGAGGGGAGATTGGTGTGTCAGGGATACGGGGAGGGGAGATTGGTGTATCAGAGTCACGGGGAGGGGAGATTGGTGTATCAGGGATACGGGGAGGGGAGATTGGTGTATCAGAGTCTGTCTTGTATTTGACAAACTCCCTGTTTCTGAATTTTAAACAGAAACCAATTTTTCAGAGATTACAGGACAGAAATCGATCAGTAAGCAAAGCCTCGCTGGATGTGACCGCGGATCAGAGACAAGGATAAGATATTCTGGACTGTGTGTTGCCATGTATGAGAAGTCGCACAACACCAGGTTATAGTCCAACAGATTTATTTAATTTTACAAGCTTTCGGAGCAGTTCGCTCCTTCGTCAGGTAAGTTTAGCAGTGAGAGAATCTCCCAGAATTCACAATTTAAACACAGACAAAATATATTCAAATCTTTCCCACATCAAAGAGCATAGCCAAGACAATGAGATGTGTCCCAGGGGGTCCAACGAAGGATCACTGAAAGGACTACACGATAGCATCAACAGGTTCCATCCCACCATCAAACTCACCATGGACTACTCCTCAGAATCGGTTTCATTCTTGGACACACGAATCTCCATCAAAGACGGACGCCTCAGCACTTCACTCTACCGCAAGCCCACGGACAACCTCACGATGCTCCACTTCTCCAGCTTCCACCCTAACCACGTTAAAGAAGCCATCCCCTATGGACAAGCCCTGCGAATACACAGGATCTGCTCAGACGAGGAGGAACGCGATGGACACCTACGGACACTGAAAGACGCCCTCGTAAGAACGGGATATGACGCTCGACTCGTCGATCGACAGTTCCGACGGGCCACAGCGAAAAACCGCATAGACCTCCTCAGAAGACGAACACGGGACACAACCAACAGAGTACCCTACGTCGTCCAGTACTTCCCCGGAGCGGAAAAACTACGCCATGTTCTTCGCAGCCTTCAACATGTCATCGATGACGACGAACACCTTGCTAAGGCCATCCCCACGCCTCCACTACTCGCCTTCAAGCAGCCGCCTAACCTCAAAAGTACCATCGTTCGCAGCAGATTACCCATCTTTCAGGCGAACAGCAACCAAGACACCACACAACCCTGCCACGGCAACCTCTGCAAGACATGCCAAATCATGGACACAGATACCATCATCACACGTGAGGACACTACCCACCAGGTACACGGTACATACTCATGTGACTCGGCCAACGTTGTCTACCTGATACGTTGCAGTAAAGGATGCTCCAGAGCATGGTACATCGGCGAGACCATGCAGACACTGAGACAACGTATGAACGGACACCGCGCAACAATCGCCAGGCAGGAGGGTTGCCTCCCAGTCGGGGAACACTTCAGCAGCCAGGGGCATTCAGCCTCGGATATGCGGGTAAGCGTTCTCCAAGGCGGCCTTCGAAATACACGACAGCGCAAAATCATAGAGCAGAAACTGATAGCCAAGTTCCGCACTCATGAGGATGGCCTCAATCGCGATATCGGGTTCATGTCACGATACAGAACGTGAATTGACATCATGGCCGGTCTTCCCAGGTGTTTTTTTTTTAAAAAGGCTAACACAAGAACCTACACAGATTGACAGGATATGCAGCCAGCAGGTGGTTTGACACGTTGGACCCCCTGGGACACATCTCATTGTCTTGGCTATGCTCTTTGATGTGGGAAAGATTTGAATATATTTTGTCTGTGTTTAAATTGTGAATTCTGGGAGATTCTCTCACTGCTAAACTTACCTGACGAAGGAGCGAACTGCTCCGAAAGCTTGTAAAATTAAATAAATCTGTTGGACTATAACCTGGTGTTGTGCGACTTCTCATTTTTGTCCACCCCAGTCCAACGCCGGCATCTCCACATGTTGCCATGTAGTGAGGTCACAGCATTCACAACTCCTAGCCTGACCTGCCAGTCACACACCGAGTGATCCTTTCAATACAAGACTCCTTTCACCTACTGAGTGTTGAATTTCACTGGTTGCTTACAGGGAGGAACCTGATATTAACACTGAGATGCCGAACAGTATATCGTAACCGATACGAAACCAAGCGCCTCACAGAACACTGCTGAAATGTCTACCGATGAACAATCGCCGAATTTGAGAGTGCAGCTGTTCAGTTTATTGTTAAATTGAACAGCTGTCGGCCGTGGTTCAGTGGGCAGCACTCCCTCATCAAGCAACACAGGAACAGGAGGAGGCCATTCAGCCCCTCGAGCCTGTTACACAGGAACAGGAGGAGGCCATTCAGCCCCTCGAGTCTGTTACTCAGGAACAGGAGGAGGCCGTTCAGCCCCTCGAGCCCATTACTCAGGAACAGGAGGAGGCCATTCAGCCCCTCGAGCCTGTTACACAGGAACAGGAGGAGGCCATTCAGCCCCTCGAGTCTGTTACACAGGAACAGGAGGAGGCCATTCAGCCCCTCGAGCCTGTTACACAGGAACAGGAGGAGGCCATTCAGCCCCTCGAGCCTGTCCCGCCATCCAATGAGATCATGGCTGATCTGTGACCTAACTCCACATACCCGCCTTTGGCCCATATCCCTGAATACCTTTGGTTAACAAAAATCTGTCAATCTCAGATTTAAAATTAACAATTGATCTCACATCAATTGCCATTTGTGGAAGAGAGTTCCAAACTTCTACCACCCGTTGTGTGTAGAAGTGTTTCCTAATTTCACTCCTGAAAGGTCTGGCTCTAATTTTTAGACTCTGCCCCCTAGTCCTAGAATCCCCAACCAGCGGAAATAGTTTCTCTCTATCTACCCTATCTGTTCCCCTTAATATCCTGAAAACCTCAATCAGATCACCCCTTAACTTTCTAAATTCCAGGGAATACAACCCTAGTTTGTGTGGGTTGTGGGTTCAAGTCCCACTCCAGAGACTTGAGCACATAATCCAGGCGGACACTCCAGTGCAGTACTGAGGGAGCGCTGCACTGTCGGAGGGACAGTACTGAGGGAGCGCTGCACTGTCGGAGGGGCAGTACTGAGAGAGCTGCACTGTCGGAGGGGCAGTACTGAGGGAGCGCTGCACTGTCGGAGAGGCAGTACTGAGGGAGTGCCGCACTGTCGGAGGGGCAGTACTGAGGGAGTGCTGCACTGTCGGAGGGGCAGTACTGAGGGAGCGCTGCACTGTCGGAGGGGCAGTACTGAGAGAGCTGCACTGTCGGAGGGGCAGTACTGAGGGAGTGCTACACTGTCGGAGGGGCAGTACTGAGAGAGCTGCACTGTCGGAGGGGCAGTACTGAGGGAGCGCTGCACTGTCGGAGGGACAGTACTGAGGGAGCGCTGCACTGTCGGAGGGGCAGTACTGAGGGAGCGCTGCACTGTCGGAGGGGCAGTACTGAGAGAGCTGCACTGTCGGAGGGGCAGTACTCAGGGAGCGCGGCACTGTCGGAGGGGCAGTACTGAGGGAGTGCAGCACTGTCAGAGGGGCAGTACTGAGGGAGCGCGGCACTGTCGGAGGGGCAGTACTGAGGGAGCTGCACTGTCGGAGGGGCAGTACTGAGGGAGCGCGGCACTGTCGGAGGGGCAGTACTGAGGGAGCTGCACTGTCGGAGGGGCAGTACTGAGGGAGCGCGGCACTGTCGGAGGGGCAGTACTGAGGGAGCGCTGCACTGTCGGAGGGGCAGTACTGAGGGAGCGCGGCACTGTCGGAGGGGCAGTACTGAGGGAGCTGCACTGTCGGAGGGGCAGTACTGAGGGAGCGTTGCACTGTCAGAGGGACAGTACTGAGGGAGCGCGGCACTGTCGGAGGGGCAGTACTGAGAGAGCGCTGCACTGTCGGAGGGACAGTACTGAGGGAGCGCTGCACTGTCGGAGGGGCAGTACTGAGAGAGCTGCACTGTCGGAGGGGCAGTACTGAGGGAGCGCTGCACTGTCGGAGAGGCAGTACTGAGGGAGTGCCGCACTGTCGGAGGGGCAGTACTGAGGGAGTGCTGCACTGTCGGAGGGGCAGTACTGAGGGAGCGCTGCACTGTCGGAGGGGCAGTACTGAGAGAGCTGCACTGTCGGAGGGGCAGTACTGAGGGAGTGCTACACTGTCGGAGGGGCAGTACTGAGAGAGCTGCACTGTCGGAGGGGCAGTACTGAGGGAGCGCTGCACTGTCGGAGGGACAGTACTGAGGGAGCGCTGCACTGTCGGAGGGGCAGTACTGAGGGAGCGCTGCACTGTCGGAGGGGCAGTACTGAGAGAGCTGCACTGTCGGAGGGGCAGTACTCAGGGAGCGCGGCACTGTCGGAGGGGCAGTACTGAGGGAGTGCTGCACTGTCAGAGGGGCAGTACTGAGGGAGCGCGGCACTGTCGGAGGGGCAGTACTGAGGGAGCTGCACTGTCGGAGGGGCAGTACTGAGGGAGCGCGGCACTGTCGGAGGGGCAGTACTGAGGGAGCTGCACTGTCGGAGGGGCAGTACTGAGGGAGCGCGGCACTGTCGGAGGGGCAGTACTGAGGGAGCGCTGCACTGTCGGAGGGGCAGTACTGAGGGAGCGCGGCACTGTCGGAGGGGCAGTACTGAGGGAGCTGCACTGTCGGAGGGGCAGTACTGAGGGAGCGTTGCACTGTCAGAGGGACAGTACTGAGGGAGCGCGGCACTGTCGGAGGGGCAGTACTGAGAGAGCGCTGCACTGTCAGAGGGACAGTACTGAGGGAGCGCGGCACTGTCGGAGGGGCAGTACTGAGGGAGTGCTGCACTGTCAGAGGGGCAGTACTGAGGGAGTGCTGCACTGTCGGAGGGGCAGTACTGAGGGAGTGCTGCACTGTCGGAGGGGCAGTACTGAGAGAGCTGCACTGTCGGAGGGGCAGTACTGAGGGAGCGCGGCACTGTCGGAGGGGCAGTACTGAGGGAGCTGCACTGTCGGAGGGGCAGTACTGAGGGAGCGCGGCACTGTCGGAGGGGCAGTACTGAGGGAGTGCTGCACTGTCAGAGGGGCAGTACTGAGGGAGTGCTGCACTGTCGGAGGGGCAGTACTGAGGGAGTGCTGCACTGTCGGAGGGGCAGTACTGAGGGAGTGCTGCACTGTCAGAGGGGCAGTACTGAGGGAGTGCTGCACTGTCGGAGGGGCAGTACTGAGGGAGTGCTGCACTGTCGGAGGGGCAGTACTGAGGGAGCACTGCACTGTCGGAGGGGCAGTACTGAGGGAGCGCCGCACTGTCGGAGGAGCAGTACTGAGGGAGTGCCGCACTGTCGGAGGAGCAGTACTGAGGGAGTGCTGCACTGTCGGAGGGGCAGTACTGAGGGAGCGCTGCACTGTCGGAGGGGTAGTACTGAGGGAGCGCTGCACTGTCAGAGGGGCAGTACTGAGGGCGCGCTGCACTGTCGGAGGGGCAGTATTGAGGGAGCGCTGCACTGTCGGAGGGGTAGTACTGAGGGAGTGCTGCACTGTCGGAGGGGTAGTACTGAGGGAGTGCTGCACTGTCAGAGGGGCAGTATTGAGGGAGCGCCGCACTGTCGGAGGGGCAGTATTAGGGAGCGCTGCACTGTCGGAGGGGTAGTGCTGAGGGAGTGCTGCACTGTCGGAGGGGCAGTATTACGGAGCGCTGCACTGTCGGAGGGGTAGTGCTGAGGGAGTGCTGCACTGTCGGAGGTGCTGTCTTTCCAATGAGACTTTAAAACAAGGTCTGCTCTCTCAGGAGGACGTAAAATATCCCAGGGCACTATTTTGAAGAAGAGTAGGGGAGTGCTCCTCGGTGTCCTGGCCAATATTTAGCCCTCAACTATCATCACATTTGGAGAGGAGAGTGCGGAGCGGCACAGAGAGATAAAACAGCAAAAACCAGAGGCTGATTCTCGGGATGTGGGCGTCGCTGCCAAGGCTGGCATTTATTGCCCATCCCTAGTTGTCCCCTGGAGAAGCTGGTGAGCCGCCTTCTTGAAAGTGTCTCGCTTGGCCACTTCAGAGGGCTGTTAAGAGTCAACCAGGTTGGTGTGGGACTGGAGTCACCTATAGGCCCAGACCGGGTGAGGACGGCAGGTTTCCTTCACTGAAGGACATCAGTGAACCAGTTGGGTTTTTACGACAATCTGACAGCTTCATGGTCACTTTTACTGATCCCAGCTTTTTATTCACAGATTTTTAAACTGAATTCAAATTCTCAAACTGCCCTGGTGGGATTTAAAGTGGTAACCTCGGCGTTATAAAGACTGCTCCTTGTTTCTGGGTCTGGACGTGCTCTGTGATGGCCCTTAGCCCCAGACATCAGCAGCTGGGGTGACATTGTGGGTTAGGCAGCAGGCGTCAGCATCATGTGACACCAGCGAGTCATCGAAGGAGGCAGAGCAAAATCAATTACATAAAAATGAAAATGTCAAGGACATGACTGACTCTGCCTGCATTCTATCGGACATAGTGACGGCAAAGTGGATTCAAGTCAATGGTGGCTCAGCAGGGGAGTGGGTGTGCTCGAGCATGGCATTGGCCAGCTGGGATTCACCTCGGTGCCAGCCTGACTGAGCTCAGCTCGCACAGAGAGAGTCAGTGCTCACACAACTCATCACTGTGCACTGACATTGGCTGGAGAGTATGTGTGTGTGTGTGTGTGTGAGTGAGTGTGTGAGAGTGTGAGTGTGTGTGTGTGTG
>JASTWF010002225.1:0-34056 GCA_030390025.1 Squalus acanthias
CCCCCCCGTCTCTCTCTCTCCCTCACCCGTCTCTCTCTTACCCTCCCCCGTCTCTCTCTCTCTCTCTCCCCCGTCTCTCTCTCCCTCCTTCCCCGTCTCTCTCTCCCTCCTCCGTCTCTCCTTTACTCCCCAGTCTCTCTCTCTCTCTCCCCAGTCTCTCTCTCTCTCCCCATCTCTCTCTCTCTCCCTCCCCGTCTCTCTCACCCTCCCCCATCTCACCTTTACTCCCCAGACTCTCTCTCTCTCTCTCCCCAGTCTCTCTCTCTCTCTCTCCCTATCTCATGTCTCTCTCGCCCCCTTCTCTTGGCCCGCCCCATCTGTCTGTCTCTCTCCCCACCCTCGTCTCGCTTTCTTTCCCCCACTGCACCCCCATCACCCTATCGTTCTATGTCTCACTATTATTGCCTGGCAGTGGTTGTGTGAAACGATTGCAATTCTCCTTGTAGTTATTGACACTATTTCCGCTCCGCTCCCTCAGGATATGGTGGTTCACAATGTGGGATCGGGATTGGCCACAGTCTTCCCAGACCTGGATGGCAAGATGATTACTGACGCATTCCTGCTGGCTCGGCCTCTGGTCGAGTTTACCTGGAACATGGTGAGAACCTGCTGCTGCAGCAAAGAATCAGCACGGACACTGGGTCCTGGGACACAAAGGGTGTTAGGCTCGAGGGAATGATAGGCCCTGGGAGTGTTTGATGGGAGAGTGTAGAGGGAGCTTTACTCTGTATCTAACCTGTGCTGTACCTGTCCTGGGAGTGTTTGATGGGAGAGTGTAGAGGGAGCTTTACTCTGTATCTAACCCATGCTGTACCTGCCCTGGGAGTGTTTGATGGGACAGTGTAGAGGGAGCTTTACTCTGTATCTAACCTGTGCTGTCCCTGCCCTGGGAGTGTTTTATGGGCCAGTGTACAGGGAGCTTTACTCTTTACTGGTCAGAAGATAATGAGGAAGGCCGTCGGCCCCTTCGATTTGTTGACCCTACATTTCTAAAATGATTCCAGGGTTTATTTCTTTGGTACCTTCTCACACATTTAAGATCTAGCATTTGCTGCTTTCATTAATGTTACCTTTTGCTGGCTTCACACCCCCGGCCCTGCTTTCACATTCATTCACAGTTAGTCCCCATTCATATTTTTCATACCTTCAACTATCTTGTATAGCTCTATAAGATCACTCGCTCCCCATCACATTCCCTCCCTCTCCCTTTCTCTCTCTGTCTGCCTCTCCCTGTCTCTTCCTGTCTCTGTCTCCCTCTTTCTGTCCCTCCCTCTCTCTGTCTCCCCCTCTCTCTGTCTCCCCCTCTCTCTGTCCCTCCCTCTCTCTGTCTCCCCCTCTCTCTGTCTCCCCCTCTTTCTGTCTGCCCCTCTCTCTGTCTCCCCCTCTCTCTGTCTCCCCCTCTCTCTGTCTCCCCCTCTTTCTGTCTGCCCCTCGCTCTGTCTCCCCCTCTCTCTGTCTGCCCCTCTCACTGTCTCCCCCTCTCTCTGTCTCCCCCTCTCACTGTCTCCCCCTCTTTCTGTCCCTCCCTCTCTCTGTCTCCCCCTCTCTCTGTCTCCCCCTCTCTCTGTCTCCCCCTCTCTCTGTCTGCCCCTCTCTCTGTCTCCCCCTCTC
Organism: Squalus acanthias; assembly: GCA_030390025.1. Classification (NCBI taxonomy): domain Eukaryota; kingdom Metazoa; phylum Chordata; class Chondrichthyes; order Squaliformes; family Squalidae; genus Squalus; species Squalus acanthias. The sequence continues at coordinate 1,612 of JASTWF010002225.1, forward strand.
TCTGTCTCCCCTTCTCTCTGTCTGCCCCCCTCTCTGTCTCCCCCTCTCACTGTCTCCCCCTCTCTCTATCTCCCCCTCTCTCTGTCTCCCCCTCTCTCTGTCTCCCCCTCTCACTGTCTCCCCCTCTCACTGTCTCCCCCTCTCACTGTCTCCCCCTCTCTCTGTCTCCCCCTCTCACTGTCTCCCCCTCTCTCTGTCTCCCCCTCTCTCTGTCTCCCCCTCTCTCTCCCTGTCTTTCCCTGATTCTGTCATTCTCTCTCTCTCTCTCTCCCTGTCTCTCTCTGACTCTCTGTCTCTCTCTCTCTCCCTCCCTCTCCCTCTCCCTCTCCCACTCTCTCCCTCTCTCTGTCTCTCCCTCTCTCTGTCCCTCCCTCACTCTGTCCCTCCCTCACTCTGTCTCTACCTCTCTCTGTCTCTCCCTCTCTCTGTCTCTCTCTCCCTCTCCCTCCCTCTCTCTGTCTCTCCCTGACTCTCTGTCTCTCACTCTCCCTGTCTCTCTCTCCCTCTCCTTGTCTCTCCGTCTGTCTCTCTCCCTGTCTCTCTCTCTCTGCTCTCTCTCTCTCTCTCTCTCTGTCTCGCTCTTTCTCTCTCTTTCTCTCTCTCTGTCTCTCTTTGTCTCCCTGTCGCTCCCTGTCTCTCCCTGTCTCTTTCTGCTCTGTCTCTGTCTCTCCCTCTCTCTCCGTCGCTCCCTGTCTCTCTCTCTGTCTCTCTCTCTGTCTCTCTCCCTGTCTCTCTCCCTGTCTCTCTCCCTGTCTCTCTCTCTGTCTCTCCCTTTCTGTCTCTCTCTGTCTCTCTCTCTCTCCCACCTCTCCCTCTCCCTCATCCTCTCTCTCCCTCTCCCTCTCTCTGTCTCTCCCTCTCTCTGTCTCTCCCTCACTCTGTCTCTTCCTCTCTCTCTCTCTCCCTCTCTCTGTCTCTCCCTCTCTCTGTCTCTCTCTCCCTCTCCCTCCCTCTCCCTCTCTCTCTGACTCTCCCTCTCTCTCTGACTCTCCCTGTCTCTCTCTCTGCTCTGTCTCCCTGTCTCTCTCTCTCTCTCTCTCGCTCTCTGTCTCTCTCTCTGTCTCTCTCTCTGTCTCTCCCTCTGTCCCTCCTCTGTCTCTCTGTCTCTCCCTCTGTCTCTCCCTCTGTCCCTCCTCTGTCTCTCCCTCTGTCTCTCCCTCTGTCTCTCCCTCTGTCCCTCCTCTGTCTCTCCCTCTGACTCTCCCTCGCTCTCTCTCTCTTCCTCTCTCTCTCTGTCTCTCTCTTTCTCTCTCCCTCTCTCTCTCTGGCTCTTTCTCCCTGTCTCTCCCTGTCTCTCTCTCTCCCTCTCTGTCTCTCTCTGTCTCTCCCTGTCTCTCCCTGTCTCTCTCTGTCCCTTTCTCTCCGTCTCTCTCTCTCCCTTTCTCTCCCCGTCTCTCTCTCATGTCTCCCTCTCTCTCTCTCCCTCTCTCTGTCTCTCTGCTCTGTCTCTGTCTCTCTCTTTCTCTCTCTCCCTGTCTCTGTCTCTCCCTCTCTCTCCGTCTCTCCCTGTCTCAATCCCTGTCTCTCTCCCTGTCTCTCTCCCTGTCTCTCTCCCTGCTCTGTCTCCCTGTCTCTGTCTCTCGGTGTCTCTGTCTCTCCCTCTCTCTCTCCCTGTCACCGTCTCTCCCTCTGTCTCTCTTTCTCTCTCTGCTCTGTCTCTGTCTCTCTCTCTGTCTCTCTCTCCCTCCCTCTGTCTCTCCGTCTCTCCCTGTCTCACTCTCTCTGTCTCTCTCTGTCTGTCTCTCTCTCTCACTCTCTGTCTCTGTATCTATGTCTCTCTTTCTGTCTCTCTTTCCGTCTCTCCCTCTGTCTCTCTTTCTGTCTCCCTCTGTCTCTCCCTGTCTCTCCCTGTCACTCCCTGTCTCTCCCTGTCTCGCTCTCGCTCCCTCCCTCTGTCTCTCCCTGTCGCGCTATCTCTGTCTCTCTCTCTGTCTGTCTGTCTCTCTCTCTCTCTGTCTGTCTGTCTCTCTCTCTCTCTCTGACTCTGTCTCTCTTTCTGTCTCTCTTTCTGTCTCTCGTTCTGTCTCTCTTTCTGTCTCTCTTTCTGTCTCTCTCTGTCTCTCTCTCTGTCTCTCCCTCCCTCTGTCTCTCCCTCCCTCTTTCTCTCCCTGTCGCTCTATCTCTGTCTCTTTCCCTCTCTCTCTCTCTGTCTCTCTCTCTCTGTCTCTCTCTCTCTGGCTCTCTCTGTCTCGCTCTCTCTGGCTCTCTCTCCTTTTCTCTCTCTCTCTCTGTCTCTCTCTCTGTCTGTCTGTCTCTGTCTCTCTGTCTCTCTGTCTCTGTGTCTCTCTGTCTCTGTCTCTCTCTCTCTCCCTTTCTCTCTGGCTCTGTCTCATAGGAATAGGAGGAGGCCATACAGCCTCTCGAAGCTGCTCCGCCATTCAAATAGATCATGACTGACCTGTAGCTCAACGAAATTTACCCACCTTAGCTCCATATCTCTTGATACCTAACAAAAAATCTTTCGATCTCGGTCTTGAAAGCTCCACTTGCCCCTGAGCATCCACAGCCTTCTGGAGAAGAGAGTTTTACATTTCCACTAGCCTTTGTGTGAAGAAGTGCTTCCTGATAAATGAAAGTAAGCACGAATTTGTTAAAGGCAGATCGTGTTTGACCAACTTGATTGAGTTCTTTGATGAAGTAACGGAGAGGGTTGATGAGGGTAGTGTGGTTGATGTTGTGTATATGGACTTTGAAAAGGCGTTTGACAAAGTACCACATAATAGACTTGTTAGCAAAATTAAAGCCCCTGGGATTAATGTGACAGTGGGAGCATGAATACAAAACTGGCTAAGAGACAGAAAGCAAAGCATAGCGGTGAACGGATGTTTTTTCAGACTGGATAGAGGTGTGCCATGGTGTTCCCCAGGGGTCGGTACATTGAGCTCAGGACCTTACAGAAGTGAGTTAGCGTCCTCTCCCTTTCCTTCCTGAATGTGGTAGAAACATTTGAGAATATGATGCTGTATCTGTGGAGAGCAGAGGCTTCACAGAATTAATGTCCCACTTCTCGTTTCAGATTATCTCTCATCCCAACAACCTGTTCGAAATCATCTCAAAAGAACCTGTGAAACGGGAGCGAAATCTACACAACAGAGTTCAGAGTGAGGAGGGGCGAGGGTACAGGGCGAGGGTACAGGGCGAGGAGGGGTGAGGAGGGGCGAAGAGGGGTGAGGGTACAGGGCGAGGAGGGACGAGGAGGGGCGAGGGTACAGGGTGAGGAGGGGCGAGGGTACAGGGTGAGGAGGGGCGAGGGTACAGGGTGAGGAGGGGCGAGGGTACAGGACGAGGGGGGGCGAGGGTACAGGGTGAGGAGGGGCGAGGGTACAGGGTGAGGAGGGGCGAAGAGGGGTGAGGGTACAGGGCGAGGAGGGACGAGGGTACAGGGTGAGGAGGGGCGAGGGTACAGGGTGAGGAGGGGCGAGGGTACAGGGTGAGGAGGGGCGAGGGTACAGGGTGAGGAGGGGCGAGGGTACAGGGTGAGGAGGGGCGAGGGTACAGGACGAGGGGGGCGAGGGTACAGGACGAGGGGGGCGAGGGTACAGGACGAGGGGGGCGAGGGTACAGGGTGAGGGGGGCGAGGGTACAGGGCGAGGGTACAGGGTGAGGAAGGGCGAGGGTACAGGACGAGGGTACAGGGTGAGGAAGGGCGAGGGTACAGGACGAGGGGGGCGAGGGTACAGGACGAGGGGGGCGAGGGTACAGGACGAGGGGGCGAGGGTACAGGGTGAGGGTACAGGGCGAGGAGGGGTGAGGAGGGGCGAAGAGGGGTGAGGGTACAGGGTGAGGAGGGGCGAGGGTACAGGGTGAGGAAGGGCGAGGGTACAGGACGAGGGGGGCGAGGGTACAGGACGAGGGGGGCGAGGGTACAGGGTGAGGGGGGCGAGGGTACAGGGCGAGGGTACAGGGTGAGGAAGGGCGAGGGTACAGGACGAGGGGGGCGAGGGTACAGGACGAGGGGGGCGAGGGTACAGGATGAGGGGGCGAGGGTACAGGACGAGGGGGGCGAGGGTACAGGACGAGGGGGGCGAGGGTACAGGACGAGGGGGCGAGGGTACAGGGTGAGGGTACAGGGCGAGGAAGGGCGAGTGTACAGGGTGAGGGGGCGAGGGTACAGGGTGAGGGGGCGAGGGTACAGGGCGAGGGGGCGAGGGTACAGGATGAGGAGGGGCGAGGGTACAGGGTGAGGGGGCGAGGGTACAGGGTGAGGGGGCGAGGGTACAGGATGAGGGGGCGAGGGTACAGGACGAGGGGGGCGAGGGTACAGGGTGAGGGGGCGAGGGTACAGGGCGAGGGTACAGGGTGAGGGTACAGGGCGAGGAAGGGCGAGGGTACAGGGTGAGGAGGGGCGAGGGTACAGGGTGAGGAGGGGCGAGGGTACAGGGTGAGGGGGCAAGGGTACAGGACGAGGGGGGCGAGGGTACAGGGTGAGGGGGCGAGGGTACAGGGCGAGGGTACAGGGTGAGGGTACAGGGCGAGGAAGGGCGAGGGTACAGGGTGAGGAGGGGCGAGGGTACAGGGTGAGGAGGCGCGAGGGTACAGGGTGAGGGGGCAAGGGTACAGGACGAGGGGGGCGAGGGTACAGGGTGAGGGGGCGAGGGTACAGGGTGAGGGGGCGAGGGTACAGGGTGAGGGGGCGAGGGTACAGGATGAGGAGGGGCGAGGGTACAGAGTGAGGGGGGCGAGGGTACAGGACGAGGGGGGCGAGGGTACAGGGTGAGGGGGCGAGGGTACAGGGTGAGGAGGGGCGAGGGTACAGGACGAGGAGTGGCGAGGGTACAGGACGAGGAGTGGCGAGGGTACAGGACGAGGAGGGGCGAGGGTACAGGGCGAGGAGGGGCGAGGGTACAGGGCGAGGAGGGGCGAGGGTACAGGACGAGGAGGGGCGAGGGTACAGGACGAGGAGTGGCGAGGGTACAGGATGAGGAGGGGCGAGGGTACAGGACGAGGAGGGGCGAGGGTACAGGACGAGGAGTGGCGAGGGTACAGGGCGAGGAGGGGCGAGGGTACAGGGCGAGGAGGGGCGAGGGTACAGGGCGAGGAGGGGCGAGGGTACAGGACGAGTGGGGCGAGGGTACAGGGTTAGGGCGCGAGGAGGGGCGAGGGTGCAGGGTGAGGAGGGGCGAGGAGGGGTGAGGAGGGGCGAGGGTACATGGTGAGGAGGGGCGAGGAGAGGCGAGGAGGGGTGAGGAGGGGCGAGGGTACATGGTGAGGAGGGGCGAGGAGAGGCGAGGAAGGGCGAGGGTTCAGGGTGAGGAGGGGCGAGGGTACAGGGTGAGGAGGGGCGAGGGGGAACATAAGAGTACTCTGTCTCTCTCACATTCACTTTCTCTCACTCATCTCTTTCTCTGGCAGATGTTACTACAGGTTTAAACAGGTGCCTCTGTCTCTGTCTCTCTCTCGGTCTCTGTGTCTCTCTCTCTCGGTCTTTCTCTCTCGGTCTCTGTGTCTCTCTCGGTCTCTGTGTCTCTCTCTCTCTCTCGGTCTCTGTGTCTCTCTCTTTCTCTGACTCTCTCTCATAAGAACATAAGAACATAAGAAATAGGAGCAGGAGTAGGCCAATCGGCCCCTCGAGCCTGCTCCGCCATTCAATAAGATCATGGCTGATCTGATCCTAAACTCAAATCTAAAGAACACAAAAAGTAGGAGCAGGACCCGGCCACTCAGCCCCTGGGCCCGCTACGCCACCCACAGGGCCCTGACCGATCCGAACTCAGCCTCATGTCCAATTTCCTGCCCGCTCACCGTAACCCCTCATTCCCTTTACTCTAGGAAACTGTCTATTTCTGTTTTAAATTTATTTAATGATGTAGCTTCCACAGCTTCCTGGGGCAGCAAATTCCACAGACCTACTACCCTCTGAGTGAAGAAGTTTCTCCTCATCTCAATTTTGAAAGAGCAGCCCCTTATTCTAAGATTATGCCCCCTAGTTCTAGTTTCACCCATCCTTGGGAACATCCTTACCGCATCCACCCGATCAAGCCCCTTCACAATCTTATATGTTTCAATAAGATCGCCTCTCATTTTTCTGAACTCCAATGAGTAGAGTCCCAATCTACTCAACCTCTCCTCATATGTCCACCCCCTCATCCCCGGGATTAACCGAGTGAACCTTCTTTGTACTGCCTCGAGAGCAAGTATGTCTTTTCTTAGGTATGGACACCAAAACTGTATGCAGTATTCCAGGTGCGGTCTCACCAATACCTTATATAACTGCAGCAATACCTCCCTGTTTTTATAATCTATCCCCCTAGCAATAAAAGCCAACATTCCGTTGGCCTTCTTCATCACCTGCTGCACCTGCATACTAACTTTTTGATTTTCTTGCACTAGGACCCCCAGATCCCTTTGTACTGCAGTACTTTCCAGTTTCTCGCCATTAAGATAATAACTTGCTCTCTGATTTTTCCTGCCAAAGTGCATAACCTCACATTTTCCAATATTGTATTGCATCTGCCAAATCTCTGCCCACTCACCCAGCTTGTCTATATCCCCTTGTAGGTTTTTTACGTCCTCCTCACTTTCTACTTTCCCTCCCATCTTTGTATCATCTGCAAACTTTGATATGTTACACTTGGTCCCCTCCTCCAAATCGTTAATATAGATTGTAAAGAGTTGGGGACCCAGCACCGACCCCTGCGGAACACCACTGGCTACTGGTTGCCAGTCCGAGAATGAACCATTTATCTCAACTCTCTGCTTCCTGTTAGATAACCAATCCTCCACCCATGCCAGAATATTCCCCCCAATCCAGTGATTTTTTATCTTGAGCAATAATCTTTTATGTGGCACCTTGTCGAATGCCTTCTGGAAGTCTAAATACACTACGTCCACTGGTTCCCCTTTATCCACCCTGTACGTTATGTCCTCAAAGAACTCAAGCAAATTTGTCAGACATGACTTCCGCTTCATAAAGCCATGCTGACTTTGTCCTATTTAATTATGTTTATCTAAATGTTCCTTAATAATAGACTCCAAAATTTTATCCACCACAGATGTTAGGCTAACTGGTCTATAATTTCCAGCCTTCTGCCTACTACCCTTTTTAAATAAGGGTGTTACATTAGCAGTTTTCCAATCTGCCGGGACCTTTGCTGAGTCGAGGGAATTTTGGAAAATTATTACCAAAGCATCCACAATCCCTACTGCCACTTCCCGCAAGACCCTAGGATGTAAGCCATCAGGTCCAGGGGATTTATCCACCTTGAGTCCCATTATTTTACTGAGTACAATTCCTTAGTGATTTTAATCGTATTTAGCTCCTCCCCCCCAGAGCCCCCTGTTTGTCCAGTGTTGGAATATTCTTAGTGTCCTCTACCGTAAAGACTGAAACAAAATATTTGTTCAGCATTTTTGCCATCTCCATGTTTCCCACCATTAATTTCCCGGTCTCATCCTCTAAGGGACCTACGTTTGCCTTAGCCACCCTTTCTCTTTTTATATAACTATAGAAACTCTTGCTATCTGTTTTTATATTTTTTGCTAATTTATTTTCATAATCTATCTTCTCTTTCTTAATCAATCCTTTAGTTACTTTTTGCTGTCTTTTGAAGACTTCCCAATCTTCTATCCTCCCACTAAGTTTGGCTACCTTATATGTCCTTGTTTTTAGTCGGATACTATCCTTAATTTCTTTACTTAGCCACGGATGGCTGTCATTTCTTTTACACCCTTTTTTCCTCAGTGGAATATATTTCTTTGAAAGTTGTAAAATAACTCCTTAAATGAACACCACTGCTCATGTACCGTCTTACCCTTTAATCTATTTTCCCAGTCCACTTTAATCAATTCCGCTCTCATACCATCATAGTCTCCTTTATTCAAGCTCAGTACGCTTGTTTGAGAATCAACCTTCTCACCCTCTAATTGGATATGGAATTCAACCATGTTATAGTCACTCATTCCAAGGGGATCCTTAACTAGGACATTATTAATTAATCCTGACTCATTACAGAGGACCAGGTCCAACGTTGCTTGCCCCCTTGTAGGATCAGTTACATACTGCTCAAGAAATCCATCCCTAATACACTCAATAAACTCTTCCTCAAGGCTGCCCTGCCCAATTTGATTTGTCCAGTTAATATGATAGTTAAAATCCCCCATAATTATAGCTGTTCCCTTATTACATGCCCCAACTATTTCCTGATGAATACTTCTTCCAGAAGAGTTGCAACTATTAGGAGGCCTATATACTACTCCCACTAGTGTTTTTTTCCCCTTATTATTCCTTATCTCCACCCAAACTGTTTCATTATCCTGATCCTTTGACCCAATATCATTTCTCTGTATTACAGTGATTCCTTCCTTTATTAACATAGCCACCCCACCTCCCCTTCCTTCCTGCCTGTCCTTCCTGATTGTTAAATACCCTGGCATATTTAGTTCCCAGTCGTTGTCACCCTGCAGCCATGTTTCTGTAATGGCCACAAGATCATACCCATACGTAGTTATTTGTGCCGTTAACTCGTCCATTTTGTTACGAATGCTACGTGCATTCAGATAAAGAACTTTCAAATATGTTTTGTGACACTTAGTTCCTGCTTTTTCCTTTTTTAACACGTTACCTTTTACTCCATACCTTCTGTCCCTTCCTGACACGCTTTCCTCTGTCTTCCTGCTCAGGTGCCCAACCCCCTGCCACTTCAGTTTAAACCCTCCCCAACAGCACTAGCAAACACTCCCCCTAGGACAGCGGTCCCGGCCCTGTCCAGGTGCAGACCGTCCGGTTTGTACTGGTCCCACCTTCCCCAGAACCGGTTCCAATGTCCCAGGAATTTGAATCCCTCCCCCTTGCACCATTCCTCTAGCCACGTTTTCATTTGAAATATCCTCCTATTTCTACTCTGACTAGCACGTGGCACTGGTAGCAATCCTTAGATTACTACCTTTGAGGTCCTATTTTTTAATTTACCTCCTAACTCCCTATATTCTGCTTTTAGGACCTCTTCCCCTTTTTTACCTATATCGTTGGTGCCTCTCGGTCTCTGTGTCTCTCTCGCTCTCCCTCTCTCTCTCTGTCTCTCTCTCTCTCTCTCTCTGTCTCTCTGTCTCTCTCTCTGTCTCTGTTTCTCTCTCTGTCTCTCTGTCTCTCTCTCTGTCTCTCTGTCTCTCTCTCTGTCTCTCTCTCTCTCTCTGTCTCTCTCTCTCTCTGTCTCTTTCCCTCTCTCTCTCTCTCTGTCACTCTCTCTCTGTCTCTCTCTCTGTCTCTCTCTCTCTGTCTCTCTGTCTCTGTCTGTCTCTCTTTCCCTCTCTCTCTCTGTCACTCTCTCTCTGTCTCTCTGTCACTCTCTCTCTGTCTCTCTGTCACTCTCTCTCTGTCTCTCTGTCACCTCTCTCATCCTCTGTCTCTCTCATACAGATGCTGATTATGACAATGCGAACCGTGCTGGTGATGTCAGCGTGCTCCTCATGGCGTTTCAGTCAATCGTTGGCGATGATTACAAAGGTGAAACTTATTCTCTGGTTACACGTCAGGGTCACGTGGTACTTGTATAACTTATGGCATGTATTGGGTTCAGGGCAGGTACAGCACGGGTTAGATACAGAGTAAAGCTCCCTCTACACTGTCCCATCAAACACTCCCAGGGCAGGTACAGCACGGGTTAGATACAGAGTGAAGCTGCCTCTACACTGTCCCATCAAACACTCCCAGGACAGGTACAGCACAGGTTAGATACAGAGTAAAGCTCCCTCTACACTGCCGCATCAAACACTCCCAGGACAGGTACAGCACGGGTTAGATACAGAGTAAAGCTCCCTCTACACTGTCCCATCAAACACTCTCAGGGCAGGTACAGCACGGGTTAGATACAGAGTAAAGCTCCCTCTACACTGTCCCATCAAACACTCCCAGGGCAGGTACAGCATGGGTTAGATACAGAGTAAAGCTTCCTCTACACTGTCCCCATCATACACTCCCAGGGCAGGTACAGCATGGGTTAGATACAGAGTAAAGCTCCCTTTACACTGTCCCATCAAACACTCCCAGGGCAGATACAGCATGTGTTAGACACAGAGTAAAGCTTCCTCTACACTGTCCCATCAAACACTCCCAGGACAAGGACAGCACGGGTTAGATACAGGGGGCAGGAGTTATCCTTGGTGTTTTCAACCTTCATCTTAATTCATCATGCTGTCTCTCCTCTGAGTTCCCTGCCCTCCTATCCTCCCTTAATCTCTCCCTCCATGTAAACTCCCCACCTGTATTCACGGCCACCCCATTGACCTGGCCATCTCTCGTGGCCTCGCTACTCCCATCGTGTCAATCACAGATAAGGCCATCTCTGATCACTTCCTTGTATTGCTCTCCACCCATATCCCCCTCCCCCCTCCCAACACTACTTCCTTCTGTGTCCGCCGCTGGAAAAAACTCTCCCAATTCACTTACAACTGCACTTTCAAAATCCCCTTTAGCCCTCCATTCACCACGACATTTCTGCAGCTACTGACCTGCTCAACCATACCATCACCTCCACCTTTGTTGCCCTTGTCCTCACTAAAACCATTACTCTCTCTCACCCTGGTCATTCCCCCTGGTATGGCCCTCAACTCCGCTCCCATAACTCGACGGGATACAGACTTGAACGGATATGGCGGACAACTGGTTTAGCCATTCACCACCACATCTGGCTGGAACATAAAGCACCATTGGGTCCTGCTCTCCTCGGCCAAAACTGCTCACTGTTCCAGGATCATCCTGAAATGCAAAGATAATCCCCGGCTTCTTTTCTCTACTGCTAACCGTCTTCTTAAACCCCTCTGCCCTGTCTCCTCCACCCTCACCTCCAACTACAAGTGCAAGGAGCTCATGAACTTTTTTGTCATGAAGATTGAGACCATCCGTTCAGCTGCCTCTGCCACTTCTCTTCCTTCCCCTAGCCCACTGGGCCAAACTTCCTCCCTAGCCCTGTATGCCCTCTCCGAGCTCATCTTGTCCATGCCACTTCCTGCTCCCTCTACCCTATTCCCACTAAACTGCTGACCACCCAACTTCCTTTTCTGGCTCCCATGTTAGCTGATATTGTTAACGGTTCTCTCTCTCCTCAGGTAGTGTCCCCCTCTCCCTCAAATCTGCCGTCATCACATCTCTCAAAAAACAACCCTTGACCTCTCCATCCTTGCAAACTACCGCCCCATCTCCAACCTCCCTTTCCTATCCTTGAACGTGTTGTCGCCTCCCAAATCAATGCCCATCTTTCCCGCAACTCCATGTTTGAATCCCTCCAATTAGGTTTCCACCCCTGCCACAGTACCGAAACGGCCCTTATCAAAGTCACAAATTACATCCTTTGTGACTGTGGCAAAGGTAAACTATCCCTCCTCGTCCTTCTTGACTTGTCTGCAGCCTTTGACACGGTGTCACTCCAGCCTTCTCCAACGCCTCTCCACCATCATCCAGCTGGGTGGGACTGCACTCGCCTGGTTCCATTCTTATCTATCCAATCGTAACCAGAGAATTACCTGCAACGGCTTCTCTTCCTGCTCCAGCATCGTTAACTCTGGTGTCCCCCAAGGATCTATCCTTGGCCCCTCCTATTTCTCATCTACATGTTGCCCCTCGGCGACATCATCCGAAAACACAGCGTCAGTTTCCACATGTACGCTGATGACACCCAGCTCTACCTCACTACCTCTTCTCTCGACCCTCCACGGTCTCCAAATTGTCAGACTGCTTGTCCGACATCCATTTCTGGATGAGCAGAAATTTCCTCCAACTAAATACTGAGAAGACCGAAGCCATTGTTTTTGGTCCCCGCCACAAGCTCCGTTCCCTAGCCACCGACTCCATCCCTCTCCCTGGCATCTGTCTGAGGCTGAACCACACTGTTCGCAACCTTGGTGTCATATTTGACCCCAAAATGAGCTTCCGACCACATATCCGCAGTATACCTACAGTATATTTCCACCTCCGTAACATTGTCCGTCTCCGCCCCTGCCTCAGCTCATCCGCTGCTGAAACCCTCATCCATACCTTTGTTACCTCTAGACTCGACTATTCCAACACACTCCTGGCCGGCCTCCCACATTCCACCCTACGTAAACTTGAGATCATCGAAAACTCTGCTGCCCGTGTCCTAACTCGCACCAAGTCCCGTTCACCCAGCACCACTGTACTCGCTGACTTATATTGGTTCCCAGTTAAGCAACGCCTTGATTTTAAGATTCTCATCCTGGTTTCCAAATCCCTCCATGGCCTCACCCTTCCCTATCTCTGTAACCCCTCCAGCCCTACAAGCCGCTTAGATCTCTGCGCTCCTCTAATTCTGGACTCTTGAGCATCCCCGATTTTAATCGTTCCACCATTGGCGGCCGTGCCTTCAGCTGCCAGGGCCCTAAGCTCTGGAATTCCCTCCCTGAACCTTTCCGTCCCTCTACCTCTCTTTCCTCCATTAAGACGCCCCTTAAAAATGACCACTTTCCTGTCCGAATAACTCCATATGGGGCTCGGTGTGAAATTTTGTTTGATAATCGCTCCTGTAAACCACCTGGACGTTTTAATATGTTAAAGGCGCTATATAAATGAAAGTTGTTGTTATTTACAACCTGAAATTTAACATAATTGTCTGACTTTAAAGCTTTAATCAGTGGCAATTAACAATAAAATCAGCTGTCAGTGGGTAGCTGACTATGTGTTAATTGTCGTGGCTAGCTGTTGACTGACCAGTCAAGAACATAAGAAATAGGAGCAGGAATAGGCCACTTGGCCCCTCGAGCCTGCCCCGCCATTCAATAAGATCATGGCTGATCTTGGGCTCAAAGCCACTTCCCCGCCCGCTCCCCATAACCCTTCACTCCCTTATCTTGCAAAAATCTGTCTATCTCCACCTTAAATGTATTTAATGACCCAGCCTCCGCAGCTCTCTGGGGCAGAGAATTCCACAGATTGACGACCCTCTGAGAGAAGAAATTCCTCCTCATCTCAGTTCTAAAAGGGCGACCCTTTATTCTAAAACTGTGCCCCCGCGTTCTAGATTTCCCCACGAGGGGAAACATCCTCTCTGCATCTACCTTGTCAAGCCCCCTCAATAACTAATGTATTTCTGAAACGTATATAATTGAGCGATATTTGCTAAACACACAGCTGTGTGTGCACAGAGCTGGGAGTATAATAAGAGTAATAATTAAATCTAAATGGATTAAATTAAAATGAACTAAGTGGAGGATACCAACATTAAAGGGATCCAAATTGCATGAAGTAAAAATTTGCTATACATAAATAATCAAATAATAAATAGGAGTAAGGGGATACTAAGCTAACATCATAAGAGATATCTATATCATAAGTAGATTTACTTTGAAGTAAAATGATGGGACAGCTGAGACCCGTTGCCTGCAGTTCCTGTGCCATGTGGGAACTCCAGGACGCTTCATCTGTCCTGGATAACCACGTGTGCAGGAAGTGACTCCAGTGCCTCGAACTCGAGCTCAGTGTTTCTGAGCTTGAGGAGCGGCTGAAGTCAGTGCGGGGCAGACGGGAGGCTGAGAATTTCCTGGAGCGCACATTCCAGGAGGTGGTCACTCTGCGGCTACAGAGAGTTCAGGCAGGGTAGGAAGTGGGTGGCTATACGGCAGGGTAAGAACATAAGAACATAAGAAATAAGAGCAGGAGTAGGCCAATCGGCCCCTCGAGCCTGCTCCGCCATTCAATAAGATCATGGCTGATCTGATCCTCACCTCAAATCTAAATAACACAAGAAGTAGGAGCAGGACCCGGCCACTCAGCCCCTGGGCCCGCTACGCCACCCACAGGGCCTCGACCGATCCGAATTCAGCCTCATGTCCCATTTCCTGCCCGCTCACCGTAACCCCTAATTCCCTTTACTTCTAGGAAACTGTCTATTTTTGTTTTTAATTTATTTAATGATGTAGCTTCCACAGCTTCCTGGGGCAGCAAATTCCACAGACCTACTACCCTCTGAGTGAAGAAGTTTCTCCTCATCTCAGTTTTGAAAGAGCAGCCCCTTATTCTAAGATTATGCCCCCTAGTTCTAGTTTCACCCATCCTTGGGAACATCCTTACCGCATCCATCCGATCAAGCACCTTCACAATCTTATATGTTTCAATAAGATCATTCTCACTCTTCTGAACTCCAATGAGTAGAGTCCCAATCTACTCAACCTCTCCTCATATGTCCAGCCCCTCATCTCGGGGATTAACCGAGCCTTCTTTGTACTGCCTCGAGAGCAAGTATGTCTTTTCTTAAGTATGGACATCAAAACTGTATGCAGTATTCCAGGTGCGGTCTCACCAATACCTTATATAACTGCAGCAATACCTCCCTGTTTTTATAATCTATCCCCCTAGCAATAAAAGCCAACATTCCGTTGGCCTTCTTCATCACCTGCTGCACCTGCATACTAACTTTTTGATTTTCTTGCACTAGGACCCCCAGATCCCTTTGTACTGCAGTACTTTCCAGTTTCTCGCCATTAAGATAATAACTTGCTCTCTGATTTTTCTTGCCAAAGTGCATAACCTCACATTTTCCAATATTGTATTGCATCTGCCAAATCTCCGCCCACTCACCCAGCCTGTCTATATCCCCTTGTAGGTTTTTTATGTCCTCCTCACTTTCTACTTTCCCTCCCATCTTTGTATCATCTGCAAACTTTGATATGTTACACTCGGTCCCCTCCTCCAAATCATTAATATAGATTGTAAAGAGTTGGGGACCCAGCACCGACCCTTGCGGAACACCACTGGCTACTGGTTGCCAGTCTGAGAATGAACCATTTATCCCAACTCTCTGCTTCCTGTTGGATAACCAATCCTCCACCCATGCCAGAATATTCCCCCCAATCCAGTGATTTTTTTATCTTGAGCAATAATCATTTATGTGGCACCTTGTCGAATGCCTTCTGGAAGTCTAAATAAACTAAATCCATTGGTTCCCCTTTATCCACCCTGTACGTTATGTCCTCAAAGAACTCAAGCAACTTTGTCAGACATGACTTCCCCTTCATAAAGCCATGCTGACTTTGTCCTATTACATTTTGTTTATCTAAATGTTCCGTTACTGTCTCCTTAATAATAGACTCCAAAATTTTATCCACCACAGATGTTAGGCTAACTGGTCTATAATTTCCAGCCTTCTGCCTACTACCCTTTTTAAATAAGGGTGTTACATTAGCAGTTTTCCAATCTGCCGGGACCTTTGCTGAGTCGAGGGAATTTTGGAAAATTATTACCAAAGCATCCACAATCCCTACTGCCACTTCCCTCAAGACCCTAGGATGTAAGCCATCAGGTCCAGGGGATTTATCCGCCTTGAGTCCCATTATTTTACTGAGTACCAATTCTTTAGTGATTTTAGTCGTATTTAGCTCCTCCCCCCCAGAGCCCCCTGTTTGTCCAGTGTTGGGATATTCTTAGTGTCCTCTACCGTAAAGACTGAAACAAAATATTTGTTCAGCATTTTTGCCATCTCCATGTTTCCCACCATTAATTTCCCGGTCTCATCCTTTAAGGGACCTATGTTTGCCTTAGCCACCCTTTTTCTTTTTATATAACGATAGAAACTCTTGCTATCTGTTTTTATATTTTTTGCTAAATTATTTTCATAATCTATCTTCCCTTTCTTAATCAATCCTTTAGTTACTTTTTGCTGTCTTTTGAAGATTTCCCAATCTTCTATCCTCCCACTAAGTTTGGCTACCTTATATGTCCTTGTTTTTAGTGGGATACTATCCTTAATTTCTTTACTTAGCCACGGATGGCTGTCATTTCTATTACACCCTTTTTTCCTCAGTGGAATATATATTTTTTGAAAGTTGTAAATTAACTCCTTAAATGAACACCACTGCTCATGTACCGTCTTATCCTTAAAACTATTTTCCCAGTCCACTTTAATCAATTCCGCTCTCATACCATCATAGTCTCCTTTATTCAAGCTCAGTACGCTTGTTTGAGAACAAACCTTCTCACCCTCTAATTGGATATGGAATTCAACCATGTTATGGTCACTCATTCCAAGGGGATCCTTAACTAGGACATTATTAATTAATCCTGACTCATTACAGAGGACCAGGTCCAACGTTGCTTGTCCCCTTGTAGGATCAGTTACATACTGCTCAAGAAATCCATCCATAATACACTCAGTAAACTCTACCTCAAGGCTGCCCTGCCCAATTTGATTTGTCCAGTTAATATGATAGTTAAAATCCCCCATAATTATAGCTGTTCCCTTATTACATGCCCCAACTATTTCCTGATGAATACTTCTTCCAGCAGAGTTGCAACTATTAGGAGGCCTATATACTGCTCCCACTAGTGTTTTTTTCCCCTTATTATTCCTTATCTCCACCCAAACTGTTTCATTATCCTGATCCTTTGACCCAATATCATTTCATAAGAAGAGACAGGTGGGAACCAATGACATAGGAAGGAAAAGGGTTGAGGTCCTGCAGTCAGAGTTTCAGGAGCTCGGGAGCAAGTTAAAAAGCAGGACCTCAAAGGTCTGGATTCCTCCCAGTGCCACCTAATTGGAGGCGGTATCAGCGGCGGTACGTAAAACAGCGGGAGACTGGGCAGCGCGGTCCTAATTGGAGGCGGTATCAGTGGATGTATTTTAACAGCGGGAGACCGGGCAGCGCGGTCCTAATTGGAGGCGGTATCAGCGGCGGTATTTACACAGCGGGAGACCGGGCAGTGCGGTCCTAATTGGAGGCGGTATCAGGGGCGGTATTTACACAGCGGGAGACCGGGCAGCGCAGTCCTAATTGGAGGCGGTATCAGGGGCGGTATTTACACAGCGGGAGACCGGGCAGTGCGGTCCTAATTGGAGACGGTATCAGTGGATGTATTTAAACAGTGGGAGACCGGGCAGCGCGGTCCTAATTGGAGGCGCTATCAGTGGATGTATTTTAACAGCGGGAGACCGGGCCGCGCAGTCCTAATTGGAGGCGGTATCAGCGGTGGTATTTAAACAGCGGGAGACCGGGCAGCGCGGTCCTAATTGGAGACGGTATCTGCGGCGGTATTTACACAGCGGGAGACCGGGCAGTGCGGTCCTAATTGGAGATGGTATCAGGGGCGGTATTTACACAGCGGGAGACCGGGCAGCGCGGTCCTAATTGGAGGCGCTATCAGTGGATGTATTTTAACAGCGGGAGACCGGGCAGTGCGGTCCTAATTGGAGGCGGTATCAGGGGCGGTATTTACACAGCGGGAGACCGGGCAGCGCGGTCCTAATTGGAGACGGTATCAGCGGTGGTATTTACACAGCGGGAGACCGGGCAGTGCGGTCCTAATTGGAGGCGGTATCAGCGGCGGTATTTAAACAGCGGGAGACCGGGCAGTGCGGTCCTAATTGGAGGCCGTCTCAGCGGCGGTATTTAAACAGCGGGAGACCGGGCAGTGCGGTCCTAATTGGAGACTGTATCAGTGGATGTATTTTAACAGCGGGAGACCGGGCAGCGCGGTCCTAATTGGAGACGGTATCAGGGGCGGTATTTACACAGCGGGAGACCGGGCAGCGCGGTTCTAATTGGAGACGGTATCAGCGACGGTATTTACACAGCGGGAGACCGGGCAGCGCGGTCCTAATTGGAGGCGGTATCAGCGGCGGTATTTAAACAGCGGGAGACCGGGCAGTGCGGTCCAATTGGAGGCGGTATCAGCGGCGGTATTTAAACAGCGGGAGACCGGGCAGCGCGGTCCTAATTGGAGACGGTATCAGCGGCGTTATTTAAACAGCGGGAGACCGGGCAGCGCGGTCCTAATTGGAGGCGGTATCAGCGGCGGTATTTAAACAGCGGGAGACCAGGCAGCACGGTCCTAATTGGAGGCGGAATCAGCGGCGGTATTTAAACAGCGGGAGACCGGGCAGCGCGGCTCTAATTGGAGACGGTATCAGCGCGGTATTTACACAGCGGGAGACCGGGCAGTGCGGTCCTAATTGGAGACGGTATCAGGGGCGGTATTTACACAGCGGGAGACCGGGCAGCGCAGTCCTAATTGGAGGCGGTATCAGGGGCGGTATTTACACAGCGGGAGACCGGGCAGTGCGGTCCTAATTGGAGACGGTATCAGTGGATGTATTTAAACAGTGGGAGACCGGGCAGCGCGGTCCTAATTGGAGGCGCTATCAGTGGATGTATTTTAACAGCGGGAGACCGGGCAGCGCAGTCCTAATTGGAGGCGGTATCAGCGGTGGTATTTAAACAGCGGGAGACCGGGCAGCGCGGTCCTAATTGGAGACGGTATCTGCGGCGGTATTTACACAGCGGGAGACCGGGCAGCGCGGTCCTAATTGGAGATGGTATCAGGGGCGGTATTTACACAGCGGGAGACCGGGCAGCGCGGTCCTAATTGGAGGCGCTATCAGTGGATGTATTTTAACAGCGGGAGACCGGGCAGTGCGGTCCTAATTGGAGGCGGTATCAGGGGCGGTATTTACACAGCGGGAGACCGGGCAGCGCGGTCCTAATTGGAGACGGTATCAGCGGTGGTATTTACACAGCGGGAGACCGGGCAGTGCGGTCCTAATTGGAGGCGGTATCAGCGGCGGTATTTAAACAGCGGGAGACCGGGCAGTGCGGTCCTAATTGGAGGCCGTCTCAGCGGCGGTATTTAAACAGCGGGAGACCGGGCAGTGCGGTCCTAATTGGAGACTGTATCAGTGGATGTATTTTAACAGCGGGAGACCGGGCAGCGCGGTCCTAATTGGAGACGGTATCAGGGGCGGTATTTACACAGCGGGAGACCGGGCAGCGCGGTTCTAATTGGAGACGGTATCAGCGACGGTACTTACACAGCGGGAGACCGGGCAGCGCGGTCCTAATTGGAGGCGGTATCAGCGGCGGTATTTAAACAGCGGGAGACCGGGCAGTGCGGTCCAATTGGAGGCGGTATCAGCGGCGGTATTTAAACAGCGGGAGACCGGGCAGTGCGGTCCTAATTGGAGGCGGTATCAGCAGCGGTATTTAAACAGCGGGAGACCGGGCAGCGTGGTCCTAATTGGAGACGGTATCAGCGGCGGTATTTAAACAGCGGAAGACCGGGCAGCGCGGTCCTAATTGGAGGCGGTATCAGCGGCGGTATTTAAACAGCGGGAGACCGGGCAGCACGGTCCTAATTGGAGGCGGAATCAGCGGCGGTATTTAAACAGCGGGAGACCGGGCAGCGCGGCTCTAATTGGAGACGGTATCAGCGCGGTATTTTAACAGCGGGAGACCGGGCAGTGCGGTCCTAATTGGAGACGGTATCAGCGCGGTATTTAAACAGCGGGAGACCGGGCAGCGCGGCTCTAATTGGAGACAGTATCAGCGCGGTATTTTAACAGCGGGAGACCGGGCAGTGCGGCGCTAATTGGAGACGGTATCAGCGCGGTATTTAAACAGCGGGAGACCGGGCAGCGCGGCTCTATTTGGAGACGGTATCAGCGCGGTATTTAAACACGGGAGACTGGGCAGTGCAGCGCTAATTGGAGACGGTATCAGCGCGGTATTTAAACAGCGGGAGACCGGGCAGCGCGGCTCTAATTGGAGACGGTATCAGCGGTGGTATTTTAACAGCGGGAGACCGGGCAGTGCGGTCCGAATTGGAGGCGGTATCAGCGGCGGTATTTAAACAGCGGGAGACCGGGCAGCGCGGTCCGAATTGGAGGCGGTATCAGCGGCGGTATTTAAACAGTGGGAGACCGGGCAGTGCGGCGCTAATTGGAGACGGTATCAGCGGCGGTATTTAAACAGCGGGAGACCGGGCAGCGCGGTCCTAATTGGAGACGGTATCAGCGGATGGATTTAAACAGCGGGAGACCAGGCAGTGCGGTCCTAATTGGAGGCGGTATCAGTGGATGTATTTAAACAGCGGAGACCGGGCAGTGCGGTCCTAATTGGAGGCGGTATCAGTGGATGTATTTAAACAGCGGGAGACCGGGCAGCACGGTCCTAATTGGAGGCGGTATCAGCGCGGTATTTAAACAGCGGGAGACCGGGCAGCGCGGTCCTAATTGGAGGCGGTATCAGCGCGGTATTTAAACAGCGGGAGACCGGGCAGCACGGTCCTAATTGGAGGCGGTATCAGGGGCGACCGAACCTTTGACGATTTCCAGAAAAACAAGGAATGACATCACAGGAGAGCAGGTAGGCGATTGGTTGGTGAGTATTAAGGTTCCTCGTTTCTCTCTTACCTAGGACAGTGGTTTAAACTCGTTGCGGGAAACTACAATGTACTGTATTAAATTTATAGCTTAACTAGTTACACTAATTAATATAACTATAACACATGGGAGCATGATATTGTAGCTATATGGCTGACAGAAGGGCAGCAATGGCAGCTCAACATACCTGGTTACAGTGTTTTCAGACGAGAGAGAGAGGGAGATAAAAAAGATGGGGGGTTTGCATTGGTTAAAGAAACAATTACAGCTGTGAGGAGGGAGGATGTTTTTGAAGGATCATCAATTGAGACCGTATGGGTTGAACTGAAAAACAAAAAAGGGGCGATCATACCGCTGGGAGTGGGACCTCCGAACAGTCAGAGGGAGATAGAAGAGCAAATATTTAGGCAGATTTCTGAGACGTGCAAAAATAGGGCAGTAATAGTAGGGGATTTCAACTTCCCCAATATTAACTGGGATAAAATTAGTGTGAAAGGTATAGAGGGAGCAGAATTCTTAAAATGCATTCAGTCGAACTTTTTTAGCCAGTATGTAGCAAACCCAACAAGAGAGGGGGCGGTTCTGGACCTAGTTTTAGGGAATGAAGCTGGGCAGGTGGAAAGGGTATCAGTGGGAGAGCATATTGGTGGTAGTGATCATAATTCAGTTAGATTTAGGGTAGTTATGGAAAAGGACAAGGATGGACCAGGAATAAAAGTTCTCAATTGGGGAAAAGCTAATTTTGCTAAGCTGAGAGGTGATTTAGCCAAAGTGGGCTGGAGACAGAAATTTGACGGTAAATCAGTGTCAGAGCAGTGGGAGGCATTCAAGGAGGAGATAGTGAGGGTTCAGAGCAAGTATGTTCCCTTAAAGAAGAAGGGTGGGACTAATCTAGAGCTCCCTGGATGTCAAGGGGCATACAGGGTAGGATAAAGAAAAAAAGGGAAGCTTATGACAGATACCGAGCACTCAATACTGCAGAAACCCTAGAGGAGTATAGAAAGTGCAGGGGTGAAATTAAAAAGGAAATTAGGAAAGCAAAGAGAGAGCATGAAAAAATATTGGCAAGTAAAATCAAGGAAAACCCAAAGATATTTTATAAATACATTAAGAGCAAGAGGATAACTAAAGTAAGAGTAGGGCCTGTTAGGGACCATAAAGGTAACCTGTGTGTGGAGGCGGAAGACATGGGTATGGTTCTTAATGAATACTTTGCGTCTGTTTTCACAAAAGAGAAGGACGCGGCAGACATTGCAATCAAATAGGAGGAGTGTGAAATATTAAATGAAATAAACATAGTGAAAGAGGAAGTATTAAAGGGTTTAGCATCTTTGAAAGTGGATAAATCCCCCTGCCCGGATGAAATGTATCCCAGACGTTTAAGAGAAGTAAGAGAGGAAATAGCAGAGGCTCTGACCATCATTTTCCAATCCTCTCTGGCTACAGGTGTGGTGTCAGAGGACTGGAGGACTGCTAACGTGGTACAGTTGTTTAAAAAGGGAGAAAGGGATAGACCGAATAATTACAGGCCAGTCAGCCTAACCTCGGTGGTGGGAAAACTATTGGAAAAAATTCTGAGGGGCAGGATAAATCTTCATTTAGAAAGACACAGATTAATCAGGGACAGTCAGCATGGATTTGTCAAGGGAGGGTCCTGTCTGACTGACTTGATTGAATTTTTTGAGGAGGCAACAAGGAGGGTCGATGAGGATAGTGCGTTTGATGTCGTCTATATGGATTTTAGCAAGGCTTTTGATAAGGTCCCACACGGCAGACTGGTCACAAAAGTAAAAGCCCATGGGATCCAGGGCAAAGTGGCAAGTTGGATCCAAAATTGGTTCAGAGGCAGGAAACAAAGGTGTAATGGTTGATGGGTGTTTTTGTGACTGGAAGGCTGTTTCCAGTGGGGCTCCGCAGGGCTCAGTACAGGGTCCTCTGCTTTTTGTGGTATATATCAATGATTTGAACTTGAATGTAGGAAGTATGATTAAGAAGTTTGCAGATCATACAAACATTGGCCGTGTGGTTGATAATGAAGAAGAAAGCTGTAGGCTGCAGGAAGATATCAATGGACTGGTCAGGTGGGCAGAACAGTGGCAAATGGAATTCAATCTGGAGAAGTGTGAGGTAATGCATTGGGGGAGGGCTAACAAGGCAAGGGAATACACTATAAATGGTAGGACACTGAGAAGTGCAGAAGATCAGAGGGACCTTGGAGTGCATGTCCACAGACCCCTAAAGGTAGCAGGACAGGTAGATAAGGTGGTTAAGAAGGCATATGGGATACTTGCCTTTATTAGCCGAGGCATAGAATATAAGAGCAGAGACTGTATAAAACTGCTTGAACTGTATAAAACTCAAGTTAGGCCACAGCTAGAGTACTGCGTGCAGTTCTGGTCACCACATTACAGGAAGGATGTGATTGCACTAGAGAGGGTGCAGAGGAGATTTACAAGGATATTGCCTGGGCTGGGGAATTTTAGCTATGAGGAAAGATTGGATAGGCTGGGTTTGTTTTCTTTGAAACAGAGGAGGCTGAGGGGAGACCTAATTGAGGTGTATAAAATTATGAGGGGCCAAGATAGAGTGGATAGGAAGGACCTATTCCCCTCAGCAGAAGGGTCAATAACCAGGGGGCACAGATTTAAAGTAATTAGTCGGAGATTGAGAGGGGAGTTGAGAAATTTTTTCAGAGGGTGGTGGGCGTCTGGAACTCACTGCCTGAAAGGGTGGTAGAGGCAGAAACCCTCATAACATTTAAAAAGTACTTGGATATTCACTTGAAGTGCCGTAACCTACAAGGCTACGGACCAAGAGCTGTAAAGTGTGATTAGGGTGGATAACTCTTCGTCAGCCAGCGCGGACAAGATGGGCTGAATGGCCTCCTTCTGTGCTGTAAATTTCTATGGTTCTATAAATAATTGTTCAATAAAGGCGTTAACTAATGAAATAAATAAAATAAGGCTAGACTAAGATATGGCAGGGCAGGTTGTGTGTCTGGACTGCAGTATGTGGGGGTTTGTGGATGGCGAGACTGTCCCGAGTGAACACGTCTGCAGGAGATGTCTCCGTCTCGAATC
The DNA here is from genome assembly GCA_030390025.1 of Squalus acanthias. Lineage (NCBI taxonomy): Eukaryota > Metazoa > Chordata > Chondrichthyes > Squaliformes > Squalidae > Squalus > Squalus acanthias. The sequence continues at coordinate 24,791 of JASTWF010002225.1, forward strand.
TCTCTGGCTCAGAGTCATTGAGCAGGAGGGCGAGTTGGAGACACTCCGACACATAAGGGAGGGGGAGGAATTTCTGGACAGTTTTATCCAGAATGCAGTCACATCCCAGAGGAAAGCACAGGTTCAGAAAAGGGAGGGTGTGACTGCTAGGGAGCCAGGTAGCGGGGATTTAGGAGAGGTAGAGGTTGAGAAGTAGGTCCCAGAAACACTGGTCCTGTCCAACAGGTGCAATATACTCGCTACCTGCGGGGACAAGGAGAAAGACTGCAGCGAGGACAGCCACAATGCAGACCAAGGCACCATGGCTCAGAAGGCTGTCCAAGGATGGGAAGAGTAGAATAGAAATGTGGTAGTGATAGGGAACTCTATAATTAGGGGGATAGATAGCGTCCTCTGCAGCCAAGAACGAGAATCCCGAAGGGTGTGTTGCCTACCCAGTGCCAGGGTAAGGGATATCTCACAGCGGCTGGAGAGGAATTTGGAAAGGGAGGGGGTAAATCCAGTTGTCGTGGTCCATGTTGGAACAAACGACATAGTTAGGAACAGAGAGGAGGTCCTGCTGAAAGAGTATCAGGAGTTAGGCTCTAAATTAAAAAACAGGACCTTGAGGGTAATAATCTCTGGATTATTGCCTGAGCCACGTGCAGATTGGCGTGGAAGCAGACAAATCAGGAGAATTAACACGTGGCTAAAGGGCTGGTGTGGGAAAGAGGGGTTCCTTTTCCTGGGACACTGGCACCAGTTCTGGGACAGGAAGGAGCTGCACCAATGAGACGGGCTCCACCTCAACCGGGATGGGACCCGTGTCCGAGCTGAGAGGGTAAATAGGGAGCTGGCAAAGGCTTTAAACTAGTAAGAAGAAGGGGGGGATCTACAAGAAACGTAACCAGCCTAATTATAAACAAAACAGGAAAAGAGAGCCTAGGAAAGAATAAAGTACGGGAAGACATTGACAGCAAGGGAGCAAATAGAGTTATAGAACAGGAGCCTAAAAAGATGGTTAAACATAAAGTGAGTGGAAATCCTATTAAAAATAAGTTAAACTGTCTGTACAGCAATGCACTCAGTGTCCGTAATAAAACAGGGGAGCTGGAGGCAATCATGCGTTGCAAGGAACCAGACATAGTAGGGATTACTGAGGCATGTCTACAGAAAAATCAGGACTGGGAATTGAACATTGCAGGGTATAACATATTTAGAAAAGATAGAGAGGGAAAAAGGGGAAGTGGAGTAGCTGTACTTATTAGGGATAACATAATGACAGTAGAAAAAAGTGACGCAGCTATCAGCAAGTCAAAAATAGAATCCATATGGATAGAGATAAAAGATAATAAAGGATCAATCACACTAATAGGTGTAGTCTACAGACCACAGAATAGTGGAAGGGAGGTGGAGGAAGAAATATGCAGACAAATTAGGGAAATGGGTAAAAAACAGAATAATAATCATGGGGGATTTCAACTACCCCGATATTAATTGGACAGAAGAGGTAGGTAAAGGGGATAAGGGAATGGAGTTCCTACAATGTGTACAGGACTCCTTTCTAACCCAATATGTAAAAAGCCCAACAAGGGAGGATTCGCTGTTGGATCTCGTAATGGGGAATGAACCAGAGCAGATAAGAGAAGTAAAAGTAGGGGAACATCTAGGCAATAGTGACCATAATAAGATGATAATTGAGAAGGACATAAGTATGATGAAAATCAGGGTAATAGATTGGAGAAAAGCTGATTTTGGAATTCTGAAAATAAAACTTGGGAAAATAAAATGGGCAACAATATTGGAAAACAACGATGTAGAACAGCAATGGGAAACATTAAAAATGGTGTTCAACAGAGTGCAGGAACAATATATTCCGCTAAAAGGAAAGAACAAAGTAAACACTAATGAGGCTCTATGGATGAATAAAGCCATAAGGGAACAATTGAGGGTCAGGAAAGAGGCATACGTTAAGTACATAGACAGCAGAGGAGTGCATGATAATGGGGAATATGAAGAGATTAGGAGACAAGTCAAAAAAACAATTAGGAAGGCAAAGAGGAACTATGAAATTAAATTATCAAGGAACATAAAACAAAACAGTAAAATATTTTATAGGCACATCAATAAAAAAAGGAAGGTTGGGCTGGGAATAGGGCCATTAAGGGATAGACAGGATAATACCACAGATAATGACAGAGAAATGGCAGAAATATTAAATAATTATTTTGCTTCAGTATTTACCAGGGGGATAGAACAGGTGGACATGACATTGGATAATGAGATTAGTAATGAGATAAGTGCATTTAAAATAAAAAGAGGAGCTATGTTAAATAAACTAATCAAACTCAAAGAGGATAAAACCCCTGATCCATGCATTTTAAAAGAATCTAGGGAAGAGATAGCAGAGGCATTATTACACATATTTAATAATTCGTTAGAAAAAAGTGTAGTGCCAGAGGACTGGCAGATAGCAAACATAATATCGATATCTAAGAAGGGGGATAGAACATGTCCAGGGAAGTATAGACCAGTCAGCTTAACATCAAGTAGTCGGAAAAATAATGGAATCCCTACTAAAGGAGAAAAAAGAAGAACATCTAGAAACCAAAAACATAGTAATGAATAGTCAGCATGGATTTCAAAAGGGAAAGTCTTGCTTGACCAACCTCATTGAATTTTTTGAAGAGGTAACAGAGAGAGTAGATAATGATAATGCAGTAGATGTAATTTATCTGGATTTTCAAAAGGCCTTCGATAAGGTACCCCATAATAGACTGATGAACAAGGTCAGAGAATGTGGAGTCGGGACAAGCAGCAGAATGTATAGCTAGCTGGCTTCAGGACAGAAAGCAGAGAGTAGGGGTAAAGGGTAGCTATTCACAGTGGCAGAAAGTGGGAATTGGTGTTCATAGAATCATAGAAAGTTACAGCATGGAAGGAGGCCATTTCGGCCCATTATGTCCGTGCCGGCCAACAAAGAGCTATCCAGCCTAATTCCACTTCCCAGCTCTTGGTCCGTAGCCCTGCAGGTTAGAGCATCCCAAGTGCACATCCAAGTACTTTTTAAATGTGGTTAGGGTTCCTGCCTCTACCACCCTTTCAGGCAGTGAGTTCCAGAACCCCACAACCCTCTGGGTGAAGAAATTTTCCCTCAAATCCCCTCTAAACCTTCCACCAATTACTTTAAATCTGTGCCCCCTGGTTTTTGACCGTTCTGCTAAGGGAAATAGATCCTTTCTATCCACTTTATCTCGGCCCCTCATAATTTTATACACCTCAATAAGGTCTCCCCTCAGCCTCCTCTGTTCCAAGGAAAACAAACCCAGCCTATCCAGTCTTTCCTCATAGCTAAGATTCTCTACTCCCAGCAACATCCTTGTAAATCTCCTCTGTACCCTCTCTAGTGCAATCACATCTTTCCTGTAATGTGGTGACCAGAACTGCACGCAGTACTCTAGCTGAGGCCTAACTAGTGTTTTATACAGTTGAAGCATAACCCCCTGCTCTTGTATTCTATGCCATGGCTAATAAAGGCAAGCATTCCGTATGCTTTCTTAACCACCTTATCTACCTGGCCTGCTACCTTCAGGGATCTGTGGACATGCACTCCAAGGTCCCTTTGTTCCTCTACACTACTCAGTGTCCTACCATTTAATGTGTATTCCCTTTCCTTGTTAGCCCTCCCCAAATGCATTACCTCACACTTCTCTGGATTGAATTCCATTTGCCACTGTTCTGCCCACCTGACCAATTTATTGCTATCTTCCTGCAGTCTACAGCTTCCTTCTTCAGTATCAACCACACAACCGACTTTAGTATCATCTGCAAACTTCTTAATCATACCCCCTATATTCAAGTCTAGATCATTGATATATACCACAAAAAGCAAGGGACCTAGTACTGAGCCCTGCAGAACTCCACTGGAAACAGCCTTCCAGTCACAAAAACACCCATCAACCTCTGCTTCCTGCCTCCGAGCCAGTTTTGAATCCAACTTGACACTTTGCCCTGGATCCCATGGGCTTTTAACTTCGTGACCAGCCTGCCATGTGGAACCTTATCAAAAGCCTTGCTAAAGTCCATATACACTTCATCAAATGCACTTCCCTCATCTACCCTCCTTGTTACCTCCTCAAAAAATTCAATCAAGTTTGCCAGATACGACCTTCCCTTAACAAATCCGTGCTGACTATCCTTGATTAATCCGTGTCTTTGTAAATGAAGATTTATCCTGTCCTTCAGAATTCTTTCCAATAATTTTCCCACCACCGAGGTTAGGCTGACTGGCCTGTAATTACTCGGTCTATCCTTTTCTCCCTTTTTAAACAAGGGTACCACATTAGCAGTCCTCCAGTCATCCGGCACCACACCTGAAGCCAGAGAGGATTGGAAAATGATGGTCAGGGCCTCTGCTATTTCCTCTTGATTGAGGTGTACAAAATTATGAGGGGCATAGATAGGGTAGATAGAAAGGAACTTTTCCCCTTAGTAGAGGGTTCAATAACCAGGGGGCAGTGTTTCAAGGTAAGGGGCAGGAGGTTTAGAGGGGATTTGAGGAAAAACTTTTTCACCCAGAGGGTGGTTGGAATCTGGAACTCACTGCCTGAAAGGGTGGTAGAGGCAGGAACCCTCACAACATTCAAGAAGCATTTAGATGAGCACTTGAAACGCCATAGCATACAAGGCTATGGACCAAGTGCTGGAAAATGGGATTAGAATAGACAGGGCTTGATGGCCGGCGCGGACACGATGGGCTGAAGGGCCTCTTTCTGTGCTCCATAACTCTATGACTCTATGACTCTTTTCCTTCGCTTAACAGCCTGGGATACATTTCATCCAGGCCTGGGGATTTATCCACTTTTAAAGCTGCTAAACCCCTTAATACTTCCTCTCTCACTATGTTTATTTCATCTAATATTTCACACTCCTCCTCCCTGATAGCAATGTCTGCTTCGCCCCTCTCCTTTGTGAAAACAGACGCAAAGTATTCATTAAGAACCCGACCGACATCTCCCGCCTCCACACGCAGATTACCCTCATGATCTCTAATAGGCCCTACCCTTTCTTTAGTTATCCTCTTACTCTTAATATATTTATAAAACATCTTTGGGTTTTCCTTGATTTTCCTTTGCTTTCCTAATATCCTCTTTAATTGCACCCCTGCACTTTCTGTACTCCTCTAAAGATTCTGCAGTATTTAGCCCTCGGTATCTGTCATACTTTTTTTCTTTTTCCTACCCTGTATGTCCCTAGATATCCAGGGAGCTCTAGATTTGTTAGTCCCACCTTTTTTCTTTAAGGGCACATATTTGGTCTGAACCCTCCGGATCTCCTCCTTGAATGCCTCCCACTGCTCTGACACTGATTTACCTTCAAGTAGCTGTTTCCAGTCCACTATGGCTAAATCCCCTCTCAGCTTAGCAAAATTTGCTTTTCCCCAATTTAGAATTTTTATTCCTGGTCTATCCTGTCCTTTTCCATAATTACCTTAAATCTAACTGAATTATGGTCACTAGCACCAAAATGCTCCCCCACTGATACGCCTTCTACCTGCCCAGCTTCATTCCCTAAAATAAGTCCAGAACCTGCCCCCTCCCTTGTTGGGCTTGCTACATACTGGCTAAAAAAGTTCTCCTGGATGCATTTTAGGAATTCCGCACCCTCTATACCCTTCACACTAATTTCTAGAGGGATAGAATTGAAAAGTAGGGAAGTTATGCTAAACCTGTGTCGAACCTTGGTTAGACCACACTTGGAGTACTGCGTACAGTTCTGGTCGCCATTTTATAAAAAGGATATAGAGGCACTGGAGAGGGTGCAGAGAAGATTTACAAGGATGATGCCAGAGATGCGAGGGTATACCTATCAGGAAAGGATGAACAGGCTGGGTCTCTTTTCTCTTGAAAAAAGAAGGCTGAGGGGTGACCTAATCGAGGTTTTTAAAATTATGAAAGATTTTGATAGAGTGGATAGAGAGAGAATGTTTCCACTTGTGGGGAAGAGCATAACTAGAGGCCACCAATATACGATAGTCACCAAGAAATCCAATAGGAATTCAGGAGAAACTTCTTTCCCCAGAGAGTGGTGAGAATGTGGAACTCGCTACCACAGGGAGTGGTTGAAGCGAATAGTGTAGATGCATTTAAGGGGAGGCCAGACAAGCATATGAGGGAGAAGGGAATAGAGGGTTATGCTGATAGAGTTAGATGAGGAAAAACAGGAGGAGGCTCGAGTGGAGTATAAACGCCGACATGGACTGGTTGGGCCGAATGGCCTGTTTCTGTGCCTAGGTAATCCTATGTAATTAGTGAGTACAGGAAAAGTTGGATAAAACAGGTTAATGCGTGGCTGGAGAAATGGTGCAGGAGAGAGGGCTTTGGATTTCTGGGGCATTGGGACCAGTTCTGGGGCAGGAGGCATAGGTTGAACCTCAACAGAGCTGGGAGCAATGATCACTGGTACTGTGCAGGAGGTTTTAAAATAATTTGGCAGGGGGATGGGCACCAGCGTGAAACATTAGAGAGGAGAAACAAGGTGCACAGAGAACTCTACCAAAGAACTGGCACAGGCACAATGGCCCAAATGGCCTCCTTCTGCGTTGTATCATTCTTTGATTCTATAATTCTACACCTGTCCCATCAATAGTCTCGGGGAATGTACAGCACAGGTTATATAACGATGTCTGGGTGAGCAGTTAGTGTCATTCTATCCTGTTGCAGATGGAAACAGTTCGAGTACGATGGAGACCGGGGGCGATGGCAGCCGTTGCCTCAGGCTGAAGGGACAGATGAGATTCATGCCGGAATGGGAATCGATTATCTTCCTGGGAACACCAGTGTAAGATGCGGTGTGATAGAGGAGAGGGGGGTGATAGAGAGAAGGGAGGTAATGGGGGCCGGGCGGCGTAACTGGGGCCTGGGGAGAAGGGCATGTGGGGCGACGGCGGGTAGAGCGGTGGGCGGGGGGTGACGGGGGGTAGAGCGGTGGGGGTGATGGGTGACGGGGATAACGCGGTGGGGGGTGTGACAGGTGGGGGAGGGTAGGTGATGGGAGGATGGGTGACGGGGGAGGGGGAAGGGGGTGACAGGGGAGGGGTGGGAGGGTGTCGGGGGAGGGGTGACGGGGAGTGACGGGGGAGGGTGGGGGGGTACGGTGATGGGGGAGTGACAGGTGTGGGGTGGGGGGGGACGGTGATGGGGGAGGGGTGGGAGGGTGTTGGGGGTGATGGGGGAGGGGTGGGAGGGTGACAGGTGTGGGGTGGGGAGGACGGAGATGGGGAGGGGTGGGAGGGTGTTGGGGGTGATGGGTGGGTGGGTGACGGGGGTGAAGGGGGAGGGGTGGGAGGGTGGGGGGGTTGGTGACGGGGGTGGGGTGGGGGTTGACGGGTGGGGGGTGACGGGGGATGATGGGTGGGCTTGGGGTGACGGGGGTGGTGTGTGACGGGTGGGGGGGCCGGGGTGGTGGGGGGGTGACGGGGTGGGGGTGGGTTGTAAGGCGTGACGGGGGCTGGGCTGATACTAAGGTCTCTGGGCTCTGTGTTGCAGGATGGAGAGCCTGGGTGCCATGTTTAAGACGGGATTATACATCAATGACCTCAGTATGCATGACTCCAGCCGTGATCTAGTTCTTGCCGGGACCCAGCAGTCTGAGGAACTCAAACGAGCTCTAATACAGGTAGGTGTGTGGGGGGGCTAAGGTGCTTGGTCACGCATCAATCGGGAGGTGGGTGCAGGCCGCTCACCAACTGGAAGATACCGCACATGCACGGCCACGCAGCAATTATCAAGGGACTGCGCACGGAAAAATTAGAGGGAGCATTGGTGGGAGCAGGGGTGTGTCGGTGGGTGTGTGTCGGTGGGTGAGTGTCGGTGGGTGTGTGTCGGTGTGGGTGTGTGTCGGTGGGTGTGTGTCGGTGGGTGTGTGTCGGTGGGTGTGTGTCGGTGGGTGTGTGTCGGTGGGGTGTGTGTCGGTGTGGGTGTGTGTCGGTGAGTGTGTGTCGGTGTGGGTGTGTGTCGGTGTGGGTCTGTGTCGGTGGGTGTGTGTCGGTGTGGGTCTGTGTCGGTGGGTGTGTGTCGGTGGTGTGTGTCGGTGGGTGTGTGTCGGTGGGTGTGTGTCGGTGTGGGTGTGTGTCGGTGTGGGTGTGTGTCGGTGGGTGAGTGTCGGTGTGGGTGTGTGTCGGTGTGGGTGTGTGTCGGTGGGTGTGTGTCGGTGTGGGTGTGTGTCGGTGAGTGTGTGTCGGTGGGTGTGTGTCGGTGTGGGTGTGTGTCGGTGAGTGTGTGTCGGTGGGTGTGTGTCGGTGGGTGTGTCGGTGTGGGTGTGTGTCGGTGGGTGAGTGTCGGTGGGTGTGTGTCGGGGTGGGTGTGTGTCGGTGTGGGTGTGTGTCGGTGGGTGTGTGTCGGTGGGTGTGTGTCGGTGGGTGTGTGTCGGTGGGTGTGTGTCGGTGGGTGCGTGTCGGTGTGGGTGTGTGTCGGTGTGGGGGTGTGTCGGTGGGTGTGTGTCGGTGTGGGTGTGTGTCGGTGAGTGTGTGTCGGTGGGTGAGTGTCGGTGGGTGAGTGTCGGTGTGGGTGTGTGTCGGTGTGGGTGTGTGTCGGTGTGGGTGTGTGTCGGTGAGTGTGTGTCGGTGGGTGAGTGTCGGTGGGTGAGTGTCGGTGTGGGTGAGTGTCGGTGTGGGTGTGTGTCGGTGTGGGTGTGTGTCGGTGGGTGTGTGTCGGTGTGGGTGTGTGTCGGTGGGTGTGTGTCGGTGGGTGTGTGTCGGTGGGTGTGTGTCGGTGGGTGAGTGTCGGTGTGGGTGTGTGTCGGTGGGTGAGTGTCGGTGTGGGTGTGTGTCGGTGGGTGAGTGTCGGTGGGTGAGTGTCGGTGTGGGTGTGTGTCGGTGGGTGAGTGTCGGTGGGTGTGTGTCGGTGGGTGAGTGTCGGTGGGTGAGTGTCGGTGGTTGTGTGTCGGTGGGTGTGTGTCGGTGGGTGTGTGTCGGTGTGGGTGTGTGTCGGTGTGGGTGTGTGTCGGTGGGTGAGTGTCGGTGTGGCTGTGTGTCGGTGGGTGAGTGTCGGTGGGTGTGTGTCGGTGTGGGTGTGTGTCGGTGGGTGTGTGTCGGTGGGTGTGTGTCGGTGGGTGAGTGTCGGTGTGGGTGTGTGTCGGTGGGTGAGTGTCGGTGGGTGTGTGTCGGTGTGGGTGTGTGTCGGTGTAGGTGTGTGTCGGTGGGTGTGTGTCGGTGTGGGTGTGTGTCGGTGTGGGTGTGTGTCGGTGGGTGAGTGTCGGTGTGGCTGTGTGTCGGTGGGTGAGTGTCG
>JASTWF010002226.1:0-34054 GCA_030390025.1 Squalus acanthias
CCTTCCCTTTAAGGCACCTTACCTTTAAGAGAGGAGGGGGCGGGGCCTCAGGTTTTACCCAGAGAATTCTGGGAGCTTTTCGGCAGCCATTTTAGTACCATGGGTTGAATTAAAGTTTCTTGTTTTCCACATACAGATTCAGCCTCCATTCGTGTTTCGCGGCAGCCTCAACATTGGTGACCCTGACGCTCAGAACGTATTCCGAGCACTGCAATGGCGGACACGAACACAGTTTCCGTGAAACTGCCGGAGTTTGGGGAAAACCAGCCCGATGCCTGGTTTCTCCAAGCTGAATCTCGCTTCCGGCTGCGAAATATCACCACAGATGGGACGAAGTACGACTATCTCGTCACATCACTCAGTAGCATCGCAGTTACGAAGGTTTGGACAGCGCTGCAATACCCACCAGAGGAAGGCAAGTACGCACATCTCAGGACAGCGCTCCTTAAAAAATTTACGGCCTCGGCATATCAGCGAAACTGCCACCTCCTCGACCTTCCAGGCCTCGGTGATGCCTCACCGTCAGACCTCCTCTCCACATGCTCTCCCTCACCGACGAGAGCCCACCCGGATCCCTCTTCCGCACGCTGTTCATCCGTGTAAGGGTTTTGACCCGTGTGGCTCTGTGCTCAGCCTGGGTGCTAGTGCGAGGTTAGGCCTTGTTGCCTGTTCTGGTCTCCAGCCAGTCTGGGAGCACTAGACACCTGTGAGTGGTTCGACCCACTCGCCCTTACGGTTCTGACACTGGACTTAGATGCGAGAGCAATAATGGAGAGAAAACTCAGGTAGACCCGGTTGAATAGTGCGAAATGGAAAATCTTTATTGCATATTATTCAAGATTACGAAATACATGTCATAAGCACAGATTAATGACAGTACAATCTTACACGCAGTTATGTAACTGACTTTAGGGAAACGAGGAACGAACGACACATCGTAAATGGGGGCACACATTACAATTATCCTTAAACTTAAACCCTCCCCTATCAATACCTGCTCTAAACTAGATTTGTAGGATCGAGACTCATGCTCACCACTCGTGATAACTCGGAGAATTCCGAAAACTCTGCTCGGATGTTTTTACCGCAGCACCTGACCACCCACGTGTTGATCAGGGGTCTCTGTACCCCACTTGTTTACTCGTTTCTGCTCCGGCTAGCAGGCTGGACCGTCTGCTGTCATGAAGATCTGTGTTGTCCTCGGAGTTCCGACACTGCTCAAAGAAGAGTCTTCCTGTGCCCTCGCCCTGATGCGATAAAATTCGAAGAATAGTCTTCCGATGCCAGTTGGGTAGCAGTTACTGATTTATCGAGCGCGGTCGGGGCTTACTGACCGTGACGATATGTATTGTCATCTTCTTCTCTTCTCATCTCATCTCATCTCGTCTCATCTCGGGCCTTCGGTTCCAACACTGTTTACCGACTTCTCGGGATGGTGTGCCCGTTTCAAGGCTTCACAGCCCGGTTCCACACAGATCTTCGCGGCAAGCCACGAGGCTGATCTCGGCGGATCAGAAAGTTCGATAGTCTTTAAAAGCTGCAAGAGGCAGAGACACGATGCAAGCGGCAAGAGGCAGGAGAATAAGAGAGAGATGGACGGTTGTAGGTTTTCAGTTATAGTGCTGCAACTCTTCTTTTCCCGCCCAACCTTAATGTCTTTTCTTTTGTTAGGGTTTTGGCGCTCAAATTTCTTGTATAGGGTGATCTCCGTTTTAATTTCGGGGATACTCGTAACTGTCTGAGTACCTGTTAATACTTTTCCCAATGTGTAACCGGTCGGTATTCTCCCTGGAGGGGTTTTGGGGCTTCTAAATGTTTTCTGTAACTACCCGCAAACGGCTCTCTCATCGTAGAGTCGTGGGGATTTTGCATATTAATGTCTTTGGATGGGTTCTTGATTGCTTGGTACAATAGCCCTTATTCGCACCTGGGAGACCGATTCCAGTATTTATGTGTATACTGCAAACCCATAATGTCTCGTGTATTATCTCAAATGTGCTGAGTCTTGATCGATCTCGCACAAATGTTTATTGGAACGCCATCTTGTCTGCTTATCGAAAAGTCTAGAATGTTCTGCCACGAGGCGTGGCAGCCATTTTACAGGCTGCTTGTGTCCACTTTGAAAACCTGACAGCATTCTGCTGAAATAAAGCTGTTTGAACGAAACTATGTGTTTTCACCTTATTTATAAAATCGCGATTATATTGCGAATTCTACATCCGCCAGCTCCCTCTCAGCATCCACCCAGCGATCGTGGCGTCCGGCCTCACGAACCTGGAAGCCCTGGCCGATGAGGCCGACAAGCTGCTGTCCGCTCATTCCAGCCCCGACGTCACTCCGGACCTGGCAGCCAATGCCCCTCACCAGCCAGCACACTCGGAGCCCGGTGAGTAGGTCCCTGTAGCTCGTCCACCTCCACGCGGCCGACCTGCCCTCAAGCCGGTTCACCCGACTGCTCCACGCCCGGCCGTTCCACATCCACCGGCGTCCTACAAGAGCCACTCCGGCCGGCCCATCAGACCACCGCACCGTCTCGTCCACACCTCCTAAGCGGATTCTGGGGGGGAGCTGTGTGGTGGATCGCCACCTAAAACGGGCATAATCCACTCTTCCGTCTGTGGACAAATTTCCGGCACCTTACCTTTAAGGCACCTTACCTTTAAGAGAGGAGGGGGCGGGGCCTCAGGTTTTACCCAGAGAATTCTGGGAGCTTTTCGGCAGCCATTTTAGTACCTTGAGTTGAATTAAAGTTTCTTGTTTTCCACATATGGATTCAGCCTCCATTCGTGTTTCGCGGCAGCCTCAACAATATATATATGGTAGGGGCCGAGGTTATGATCTGAAATTGTTGAACTCTATGTTGAGTCCAGAGGGCTGTAGAGTGCCTAAATGAAAGATGAGGTGCTGTTCCTCGAGCTTACGTTGAGCTTCATTGGAACAGTGTAAGAGGCCGAGGACGGTGAGGTCTGAGTGGAAATGGAGCGGTGAATTAAAGTGACAGGCCACCGGGAGCTCGGGGTCCCCCTTACAGACTGAACGGAGGTGTTCCGCAAAGCGGTCACCCAATCTGCGTTTGGTCTCCCCAATGCAGAGGAGACCACATCGTGAGCAGCGAATACAGTATACTAAATTGCAGGAAGTACAAGTAAATCGCTGTTTCACCTGGAAGGGGTGTTTGGGGCCCTGGACAGTGGGAAGGGGGGAGGTATAAGGGCATGTGTTGCATCTCCTGCGCTTGCACGGGAAGGTGCCGGGCGAAGGGGAAAGGGTGCTGGGGGTGGTAGAGGAGTGGACTAGGGTGTCGCGGAGGGAGCGGTCCCTGCGGAATGCTGAAAGGGGAGGTGACGGGAGGATGCGTTTGGTGGTGGGATCAAATTGGAGGTGGCGGAAATGGCGGAGGATGATCCGTTGAATGTGGAGGCTGGTGGGGTGAAAGGTGAGGACAAGGGGAACTCTATCGTGGTTCCAGGAGGGAGGGGAAGGGGTGAGGGCAGAAGTGCGGTAGATAGAACGGACACGGTCGAGGGCCATGTCAACCACAGTAGAGGGGAATCCTCGGTTGAGGAAAAAGGAAGACATGTCGGAAGCACTGGTATGGAAGGTGGCATCGTCAGAGCAGATGCGGCGGAGACGGAGAAACTGGGAGAATGGAATAGAGTCCTTACAGGAGGCAGGGTGGGAGGAAGTGTAGTCCAGGTAGCTGTGGGAGTCAGTGGGCTTGTAGTGAATGTTTGTCAATAACCTATCCCCAGAGATGGAGACGGAGAAGTCGAGGAAGGGAAGGGAAGAGTGGGAGATGGACCATGTGAAGTTGAGGGAAAATTGGAAATTGGAAGCAAAGTAAATGAAATTTTCTAGTTCAGGGCGAGAGCAGGAGATGGCACCGATACAGTCATCAATGTACCGGAAAAAGAGGTGAGGGAGGGGACCCGAGTAGGACTGGAACAAAGAGTGTTCCACATATCCCACGAAAAGGCAGGCATAGCGAGGACCCATGCGGGTACCCATCGCAACACCTTTGATTTGGAAGAAATGAGTGGAGTCAAAGGAGAAGTTGTTCAATGTGAGAACAAGTTCAGCCAGGCGGAGGAGGGTGGTGGTGGATAGAGACTGGTTGGGCCTCTGTTCAAGGAAAAAGCGGAGCGCCCTCAGGCCATCCTGGTGGGGGATGGAGGTGTAGAGGGATTGTACGTCCATAGTGAAAAGGAGGCGGTTGGGGCCGGAAAACTGGAAACTGTTAAAGTTGCGGAGGGCGTCAGAAGAGTCGCGGAAGTAGGTGGGAAGAGACTGGACAAGTGGAGAAAAAATAGAGTCAAGATAGGAAGAGATAAGTTCCATGGGGCAAGAACAGGCTGAAACGATGGGTCTACCGGGGCAGTCCTGTTTGTGGATTTTGAGGAGGAGGTAGAAGCGGGCTGTGCGGGGATGGGGAACGATGAGGTTGGCGGCCGTGGGGGAAGATCTCCAGAGGAGATGAGGTCAGTGACAGTCTTGAAAACGGTGGCTTGATGTTCGGTAGTGGGGTCATGGTCCAGGTGGAGGTAGGACCACTGGAGGTAGGTGGAGGTGGTATTGGCGCGCAAACTCGGAGGCCTAATTGGCTCTCACACTCCGGGGCCTTGATTGACTCTCACACTCCGGGGTCTGATTGACTCTCACACTCCGGGGTCTGATTGACTCTCACACTCCGGGGTCTGATTGACTCTCACACTCCGGGGTCTGATTGACTCTCACACTCCGGGGTCTGATTGACTCTCCCACTCCGGAGGTCTGATTGATTGATTATCACACTCCGGTGTCTGATTGACTCTCACACTCCGGGGTCTGATTGACTCTCACACTCCGGGGTCTGATTGACTCTCACACTCCGGGGTCTGATTGACTCTCACACTCCGGGGTCTGATTGACTCTCACACTCCGGGGTCTGATTGACTCTCCACTCCGGGGGTCTGATTGATTGATTCTCACACTCCGGTGTCTGATTGACTCTCACACTCCGGGGTCTGATTGACTCTCACACTCCGGGGTCTGATTGACTCTCACACTCCGGGGTCTGATTGACTCTCACACTCCGGGGCCTGATTGACTCTCACACTCCGGGGCCTGATTGACTCTCACACTCCGGGGTCTGATTGACTCTCACACTCCGGGGTCTGATTGACTCTCACACTCCGGTGTCTGATTGACTCTCACACTCCGGGGTCTGATTGACTCTCACACTCCGGGGTCTGATTGACTCTCACACTCCGGGGTCTGATTGACTCTCACACTCCGGGGTCTGATTGACTCTCACACTCCGGGGTCTGATTGACTCTCACACTCCGGGGTCTGATTGACTCTCACACTCCGGGGTCTGATTGACTCTCACACTCCGGTGTCTGATTGACTCTCACACTCCGGGGTCTGATTGACTCTCACACTCCGGGGTCTGATTAACTCTCACACTCCGGGGTCTGATTGACTCTCACACTCCGGGGTCTGATTAACTCTCACACTCCGGGGTCTGATTGACTCTCACACTCCGGGGTCTGATTGACTCTCACACTCCGGGGTCTGATTGACTCTCACACTCCGGTGTCTGATTGACTCTCACACTCCGGGGTCTGATTGACTCTCACACTCCGGGGTCTGATTGACTCTCACACTCCGGGGTCTGATTGACTCTCACACTCCGGGGTCTGACTGACTCTCACACTCCGGGGTCTGACTGACTCTCACACTCCGGGGTCTGATTGACTCTCACACTCTGGGGTCTGATTGACTCTCACACTCCGGGGTCTGATTGACTCTCACACTCCGGGGTCTGATTGATTGACTCTCACACTCCGGGGTCTGATTGACACTCACACTCCGGGGTCTGATTGATTGACTCTCACACTCCGGGGTCTGATTGACTCTCACACTCCGGGGTCTGATTGATTGACTCTCACACTCCGGGGTCTGATTGACTCTCACACTCCGGGGTCTGATTGACTCTCACACTCCGGGGTCTGACTGACTCTCACACTCCGGGGTCTGATTGACTCTCACACTCCGGGGTCTGATTGACTCTCACACTCCGGGGTCTGATTGATTGACTCTCACACTCCGGGGTCTGACTGACTCTCACACTCCGGGGTCTGATTGACTCTCACACTCCGGGGTCTGATTGACTCTCACACTCCGGGGTCTGATTGATTGACTCTCACACTCCGGGGTCTGATTGATTGATTCTCACACTCCGGGGTCTGATTGACTCTCACACTCCGGGGTCTGATTGATTGACTCTCACACTCCGGGGTCTGATTGACTCTCACACTCCGGAGTCTGATTGATTGATTGACTCTCACACTCCGGGGTCTGATTGATTGATTGACTCTCACACTCCGGGGTCTGATTGATTGACTCTCACACTCCGGGGTCTGATTGATTGACTCTCACACTCCGGGGTCTGATTGACTCTCACACTCCGGGGTCTGATTGACTCTCACACTCCGGTGTCTGATTGACTCTCACACTCCGGGGTCTGACTGACTCTCACACTCCGGCGTCTGATTGACTCTCACACTCTGGGGTCTGATTGACTCTCACACTCCGGGGTCTGATTGACTCTCACACTCCGGGGTCTGATTGATTGACTCTCACACTCCGGGGTCTGATTGACACTCACACTCCGGGGTCTGATTGATTGACTCTCACACTCCGGGGTCTGATTGACTCTCACACTCCGGGGTCTGATTGATTGACTCTCACACTCCGGGGTCTGATTGACTCTCACACTCCGGGGTCTGATTGATTGACTCTCACACTCCGGGGTCTGATTGACTCTCACACTCCGGGGTCTGATTGACTCTCACACTCCGGGGTCTGACTGACTCTCACACTCCGGGGTCTGATTGACTCTCACACTCCGGGGTCTGATTGATTGACTCTCACACTCCGGGGTCTGATTGATTGATTCTCACACTCCGGGGTCTGATTGACTCTCACACTCCGGGGTCTGATTGATTGACTCTCACACTCCGGGGTCTGATTGACTCTCACACTCCGGAGTCTGATTGATTGATTGACTCTCACACTCCGGGGTCTGATTGATTGATTGACTCTCACACTCCGGGGTCTGATTGATTGACTCTCACACTCCGGGGTCTGATTGATTGACTCTCACACTCCGGGGTCTGATTGACTCTCACACTCCGGGGTCTGATTGATTGATTATCACACTCCGGGGTCTGATTGACTCTCACACTCCGGGGTCTGATTTACTCTCACACTCCGAGGTCTGATTGACTCTCACACTCCGGGGTCTGATTGATTGATTCTCACACTCCGGGGTCTGATTGAATCTCACACTCCGGGGTCTGATTGACTCTCACACTCCGGGGTCTGATTGATTGATTCTCACACTCCGGGGTCTGATTGAATCTCACACTCCGGGGTCTGAATGACTCTCACACTCCGGGGTCTGAATGACTCTCACACTCCGGGGTCTGATTGACTCTCACACTCCGGGGTCTGATTGACTCTCACACTCCGGGGTCTGATTGACTCTCACACTCCGGGGTCTGATTGACTCTCACACTCCGGGGTCTGATTGACTCTCACACTCCGGGGTCTGATTGACTCTCTCACTCCGGGGTCTGATTGACTCTCACACTCCGGGGTCTGATTGACTCTCACACTCCGGGGTCTGATTGACTCTCACACTCCGGGGTCTGATTGACTCTCACACTCCGGGGTCTGATTGACTCTCACACTCCGGGGTCTGATTGACTCTCACACTCCGGGGTCTGATTGATTGAATCTCACACTCCGAGGTCTGATTGACTCTCACACTCCGGGGTCTAATTGACTCTCACACTCCGGGGCCTGATTGACTCTCACACTCCGGGGTCTGATTGACTCTCACACTCCGGGGTCTGATTGATTGACTCTCACACTCCGGGGTCTGATTGACTCTCACACTCCGGGGTCTGATTGACTCTCACACTCCGGGGTCTGATTGACTCTCACACTCCGGGGTCTGATTGACTCTCACACTCCGGGGTCTGATTGACTCTCACACTCCGGGGTCTGATTGACTCTCACACTCCGGGGTCTGATTGACTCTCACACTCCGGGGTCTGATTGATTGACTCTCACACTCCGGGGTCTGATTGACTCTCACACTCCGGGGCCTGATTGACTCTCACACTCCGGGGTCTGATTGACTCTCACACTCCGGGGCCTGATTGACTCTCACACTCCGGGGTCTTATTGACTCTCACACTCCGGGGTCTGATTGACTCTCACACTCCGGGGCCTGATTGACTCTCACACTCCGGGGTCTGATTGACTCTCACACTCCGGGGTCTGATTGAGTTTCACACTCCGGGGCCTGATTGACTCTCACACTCCGGGGTCTGATTGACTCTCACACTCCGGTGTCTGATTGACTCTCACACTCCGGGGTCTGATTGACTCTCACACTCCGGGGTCTGATTGACTCTCACACTCCGGGGTCTGATTGATTCTCACACTCCGGGGTCTGATTGACTCTCACACTCCGGGGTCTGATTGACTCTCACACTCCGGGGTCTGATTGACTCTCACACTCCGGGGTCTGATTGACTCTCACACTCCGGGGTCTGATTGATTGACTCTCACACTCCGGGGTCTGATTGACTCTCACACTCCGGGGTCTGATTGACTCTCACACTCCGGGGTCTGATTGACTCTCACACTCCGGGGCCTGATTGACTCTCACACTCCGGGGCCTGATTGACTCTCACACTCCGGGGTCTGATTGACTCTCACACTCCGGTGTCTGACTGACTCTCACACTCCGGGGTCTGATTGACTCTCACACTCCGGGGTCTGATTGACTCTCACACTCCGGGGTCTGATTGACTCTCACACTCCGGGGTCTGATTGACTCTCACACTCCGGGGTCTGATTGACTCTCACACTCCGGGGTCTGATTGACTCTCACACTCCGGGGTCTGATTGACTCTCACACTCCGGGGTCTGATTGACTCTCACACTCCGGGGTCTGATTGACTCTCACACTCCGGGTCTGATTGACTCTCACACTCCGGGGTCTGATTGACTCTCACACTCCGGGGTCTGATTGACTCTCACACTCCGGGGTCTGATTGATTGACTCTCACACTCCGGGGTCTGATTGACTCTCACACTCCGGGGTCTGATTGACTCTCACACTCCGGGGTCTGATTGACTCTCACACTCCGTGGTCTGATTGACTCTCACACTCCGGGGTCTGATTGACTCTCACACTCCGGTGTCTGATTGACTCTCACACTCCGGGGTCTGATTGACTCTCACACTCCGGGGTCTGATTGACTCTCACACTCCGGGGTCTGATTGACTCTCACACTCCGGGGTCTGATTGACTCTCACACTCCGGGTTCTGATTGACTCTCACACTCCGGTGTCTGATTGGACTCTCACACTCCGGGGTCTGATTGACTCTCACACTCCGGGGTCTGATTGACTCTCACACTCCGGGGTCTGATTGACTCTCACACTCCGGGGTCTGATTGATTGACTCTCACACTCTGGGGTCTGATTGACTCTCACACTCCGGGGTCTGATTGACTCTCACACTCCGGGGTCTGATTGACTTTCACACTCCGGGGTCTGATTGACTCTCACACTCCGGGTTCTGATTGACTCTCACACTCCGGTGTCTGATTGGCTCTCACACTCCGGGGTCTGATTGACTCTCACACTCCGGGGTCTGATTGCCTCTCACACTCCGGGGTCTGATTGACTCTCACACTCCGGGGTCTGATTGATTGACTCTCACACTCTGGGGTCTGATTGACTCTCACACTCCGGGGTCTGATTGACTCTCACACTCCGGGGTCTGATTGACTCTCACACTCCGAGGTCTGATTGATTGACTCTCACACTCCGGGGTCTGATTGACTCTCACACTCCGGGGTCTGATTGACTCTCACACTCCGGGGTCTGACTGACTCTCACACTCCGGGGTCTGATTGACTCTCACACTCCGGGGTCTGATTGACTCTCACACTCTGGGGTCTGATTGACTCTCACACTCCGGGGTCTGATTGACTCTCACACTCCGGGGTCTGATTGATTGACTCTCACACTCCGGGGTCTGATTGACTCTCACACTCCGGGGTCTGATTGATTCACTCTCACACTCCGGGGTCTGATTGACTCTCACACTCCGGGGTCTGATTGATTGACTCTCACACTCCGGGGTCTGATTGATTCACTCTCACACTCCGGGGTCTGATTGACTCTCACACTCCGGGGTCTGATTGACTCTCACACTCCGGGGTCTGATTGATTGACTCTCACACTCCGGGGTCTGATTGACTCTCACACTCCGGGGTCTGATTGACTCTCACACTCCGGGGTCTGACTGACTCTCACACTCCGGGGTCTGACTGACTCTCACACTCCGGGGTCTGATTGACTCTCACACTCCGGGGTCTGATTGATTGACTCTCACACTCCGGGGTCTGATTGATTGATTCTCACACTGCGGGGTCTGATTGACTCTCACACTCCGGGGTCTGATTGATTGACTCTCACACTCCGGGGTCTGATTGACTCTCACACTCCGGAGTCTGATTGATTGATTGACTCTCACACTCCGGGGTCTGATTGATTGATTGACTCTCACACTCCGGGGTCTGATTGATTGACTCTCACACTCCGGGGTCTGATGGACTCTCACACTCCGGGGTCTGATTGATTGACTCTCACACTCCGGGGTCTGATTGATTGACTCTCACACTCCGCGGTCTGATTGACTCTCACACTCCGGGGTCTGATTGATTGATTCTCACACTCCGGGGTCTGATTGACTCTCACACTCCGGGGTCTGATTGATTGATTCTCACACTCCGGGGTCTGATTGAATCTCACACTCCGGGGTCTGAATGACTCTCACACTCCGGCGTCTGATTGACTCTCACACTCCGGCGTCTGATTGATTGACTCTCACACTCCGGGGTCTGATTGACTCTCACACTCCGGGGTCTGATTGACTCTCACACTCCGGGGTCTGATTGACTCTCACACTCCGGGGTCTGATTGACTCTCACACTCCGAGGTCTGATTGGCTCTCACACTCCGGGGTCTGATTGACTCTCACACTCCGAGGTCTGATTGACTCTCACACTCCGAGGTCTGATTGACTCTCACACTCCGGGGTCTGATTGACTCTCACACTCCGGGGTCTGATTGACTCTCACACTCCGGGGTCTGATTGACTCTCACACTCCGGGGTCTGATTGACTCTCACACTCCGAGGTCTGATTGACTCTCACACTCCGGGGTCTAATTGACTCTCACATTCCGGGGTCTGATTGACTCTCACACTCCGGGGTCTGATTGACTCTCACACTCCGAGGTCTGATTGGCTCTCACACACTGGGGCCTGTGAAGTGGGGAAAGAGTTGAAATGACATCACTGGCAGTTTCCCTGAATGGTGTAAGAAAGACAGGGGCTAACATGAAAGGCCACATCCATAAAGAGGCAGTCAAGATAGCTGACCTTTTGAAGAGTAAAAAAGCAATTAAGTGGAGACAGGATGTCCAGCATTTCAACTGCCCGTAAGAACTTTATTATCTAGGTTACATCCCACGGTATCTTTTACTCAGCATTCAGCAGTTTGAGTGATTGATTGAGGAGGCAGTTTATACATGTTTACATTAGGACATGTAACCCAATCCCTGTTGTGGAGTGTTTTACACCAACACTCGACACAAGGTTTTAGATCGATAATCAAGTTGTCTTTATTACACTGGTGGGGGAGACAGTCTGCTCTGTCTTAGCCAGACTTCTCCAAATTGTTACAGCAAACACTACATTTTTATACATTAAAATAAGCATGTTCGGCTCGTGCTAAATTAATTCCTGCCACCTCATTGGACCTTGGCCCGCATGCACCTTCACGGATTGGTTACGAATCTTAATATAAACATGTGTAAACTGCCTCCTCAATCAATCACTCAAACTGCTGATTGCTGATTAAAAGATACCGTGGGATGTAACCTAGATAATAAAGTTCTTACGGGCAGTTGAAATGCTGGACATCCTGTCTCCACTTAATTGCTTTTTCTTCTTCAAAGGTCAGCTGTCTTGACCGCCTCTTCATGGATGTGGCCCTTCATGTTCGCCCCTATCTTCCTTACACCATTCAGTGAAACTGTCAGCGATGTCAGTTTAACTCTTTCCCCACTGCAATCCCCCCTTTTGGTACTTGGCCCTTGCCCAAGTTAAACCACATGTATAAGCATTGCTGTGCCTCCTGCCCCATGCGGTGATCAGTCACTGGTTCGGGAGGCCCTGCATACCCATCATGTTTAGAGCAAACTTGTGTTTTCCAGCTCTTTCCGACTCGCTTTAGCTCTTTGTTTGGTCCGTTTCTTTTTACAAGCGGTGCATGCTGCTATTCCCCATCCTATAGCCATGACTAACTGTTATATCACTAATATATAAGAAATGATGCGGATCCATGGGTGTATGTTGACATTCATTCCCCAATCCCACAGCTTCTCATACCACAGGACTTCCTGTAGCTCTACCTCTATGTCCCTTTCTAATTCCCCAAGATTCCTTTGCAACACTCTTGTATTGTTTCACCATCTTACTTAAATCCTCTTTCATTGCTTGCAGATCCTCTTGCAGGCGGGTATTGGGGCCCCTACAGATCTTCATAATTGACCAACTCGTCCTTTAGACTATCTGGCACATTTAGTTTTATCTCCTCCCTTGAATGTACATACACCAATCTGGTCTGTCCAATTGTCACAGGGATCTTTGGCGTAAAGCAGAAGTTAGGCATTGTGATTGCACACACAAGGTTACTATATTGGTACTCAGTCTCTTTGGTGGCTATACAATACTCCCGTTCACCTCTATATCCCGAGCGGGTGTGATGGTGATCAACATGTGATAATTCCAACACACACCCCTCTGTCTTATTATAGCCACACTCATCCTTAGGGCCTTCTCCTACCGGATGTGGGCATATCGTCAGCGTGCCTTTCCCGTGGCATCCGTTTAGGGAGACTCCTCTCATAGTACCATTCTTCCTGATGGCATAGGTATCAACTGGATAATATTGGAGGTATGTCTCACCCCTCACTATGCCTATGTTTGTTACCTGGTACTGTGGGTATGGAGTCGTGTCTAGTCCCACCACTGGTATCAGGAGTACCATGCCTATCATGACGTCACTTCTGCTTTACATTTTTGTATCACTGGATATACTCTGGTCATCCCTTTGAGGATGCAAGCACTCAGAGGGCCTGGATTCTGGCTTATGCCATGGAGCTGTGTGCTGTTAATCCAGTCTGGTACCTCGCCTCGCTGTATCTGTGCCAGATTATGTTTTAACTGTCAGGTGATCCAATGGCCATAGGCATGACACAAGCCTCTCCCTACCCCATCTTTTGCCTGTTCCTCATCTCTATGGTTTAGTTTGTTGATAACGCTAGCATGGTCCTCTATAACCTTGATTCCCTCGAGTAATTTCCTTATCGTGTGTCCTCCCAACTCTGATCCTTGTCGAACCAAACCAGTTTCCGTCTCTAAAATCTGTTGTATTACCCCTTGTAGTCATTCCACACGACTCTGGACTCCTTGTATATCTAGGGCATTAATGAATGATGTCCCCGTGTTTATTCCCGTGAGTATGTCGGTTCCTAAGCTCCTCTTAATCCTTTGGTGGAATGCAGCATGTCCCCTGAAACTAGTGGCCCCTGTCGCATCAGCAGCTTGGCTAATTACATTCTTCATCAGATATGCATACAATTCTCTAGTATTAGTGAACCTTTCACAATATCCTGGCCATTGTAACATAGTTCAGTTCCTTAGCACAATATCGTGTCTCCCGTTACCATACAATTGTTCTCCCTCGGTAAATAATACGAGTCCATTCATAGGTCCAGGTTTCATATCTGGACATTGTAGCATCCTCGGTTCGCTTGTCTCTTCTTTCTGTGTATTGGGAGCCGTGGATGAGACTCCGAATGTGATTGTTCCATTAAAACATGGTGCTTCCTCATCATGTACTTGTCGTGTAATGTGGGATGTCCCTTCGCTTATTTCGTGTCCCAGCAGTAATCCCACCTTCATGGTGAAGTTTCCCTGTAAATTAAGCAGAAGCCTGGTCGTTGTCACCAGAGGTTAGTTTATCTCCGGTGTTTATTCCATTGTTCCTGTGGGATTTAAGATCAGATGGGTTATTGTTATATCGTTTTAGTTGGGTCCAATGTTTCCATCTACCCTTTCCCCTCATATCTATACATGCGCACGTATCACTGGTCGTGATAACCTCAAATGTATCGGTCCATCTAGGTGAGAATCCCGATCTCTCTGGCGATATTTTAACAAATACCTGCTCGCCCACCTTGGGTAGGGGCTCCGAGGCCCCCTGCTTTTGTGTAATTTTATCTCTGATGTCTTGCTGTTCTTTAACTTCTTGTTTGAGCTCCTTCAATTGATTATCCAATGTTTGTACGTATTTCCTAATTTTATCTTTTAAGGGTCCTAGTTCCTCGCTACCAGATGCTACTCCTTCCGGTAG
The DNA here is from genome assembly GCA_030390025.1 of Squalus acanthias. Taxonomy (NCBI): domain Eukaryota; kingdom Metazoa; phylum Chordata; class Chondrichthyes; order Squaliformes; family Squalidae; genus Squalus; species Squalus acanthias. Next base: position 14,556 of record JASTWF010002226.1, read on the forward strand.
ACACATTGCTCGTCCAGTCATGAGTTCATATGGTGTCAGTCTGGTCACCCTGCTTGGGGTGGCTCTCAGCCTCATCAGGATACACGGAAGGACATCCACCCATCCCTGTCCGGTTTCGGCTATGGCCTTGCTTAAGGCTGTTTTCAGGGTTCTGTTCATTGGCTCTACCAAGCCTGAGCTTTGCGGATGATAGGGGATATGGAACTTCTGTCTTACTCCTAGTAACTTACAAGCTTCTTTCATTACCTTTCCCGTAAAGTGGGTGCCTTGATCTGAATCTATTTGCAACGGGATCCCCACATCTCGGTATCACGTCGTATGCAAATATTCGGGCCACAGTCTGAGCACTGCAGTCTCTGGTGGGGAATGCTTCCACCCACCTTGTAAACTGGTCTATGATCACTAAGCAGTATTTCTTCCCTCTACTGTTAGGTAGGGGTCCAGTAAAGTCTATCTGGAGGTTTTCCTAGGGGCCTTTGGGTCGTGGCTGGTGGGCCATTCTAACCTTTATGGGCCTACCCGGGCTGTGCTGTCCACAGATGATGCAGCGTCTGCAGTATCTTGCCACGTCTAGTCCCATTCCACTCCACCACCAATCCATACTTAGCCTACCTATCATGCCATTCCGCCCCCCATGGTCTGGCTCATGGTATATTTTCAACAAATTCTCCTGAATACAGCGAGGAGCTACCACCCTGTGATCCTTTTTCCATATTCCATCTCTACCTTTGGCTGCACCTCTCTTTGTCCACTGCTCCTGCTCCTCCATTTCAGTCTCCTCTTGGATTCTTTTAATGTTCACTTCCTCTGCTCCTATTCTACCTGCTGCTATTGGTGTAGGCATCTGTGTCCGCTGCTGCTCTTGCTGCCTGATCAGCTAGCATATTTCCTTTTTGTTGCTTGTTCATTATCTTGCGGTGTGCCTTTATTTTAATCATTGCTACCTCTTCTGCTCCTTTTACTGCTTCTACTAGGTCTCTCACTACCTCCTCATGCTGTATTTGTCCTCCTCCGGAGGTTACATATCCTCTCCTATTCCACGCTGTCATATAATCATGTACTACCCCATACATATATATATTCGTTTTCCTTTTGCCAATTTCAATGCTTCCGTGAGAGCCACTAGTTCTGCTACCTGTGCTGAGGTTCCTCCTTCAAGCCCTCCCTTTGTGACTGTTTCTCCGTTCTCGGATACTACTGCCCAACCAGTGTGTGGCTCCCCATTTATATCTCGGCGAGATCCGTCTACATAAAAGGTGTTTTCGGGATTTTCAAGGGGCGATTCTGATACGGTTCCTCTGACCTCTTCTTCGATTACTAACTGACACTCGTGTGCCTCACCCTCCGATAGCATTCCCTCTGCGGGGTTGACTCTATGTTCCCTTATAATCTGGACTGATCTGTCCTTGGGTATCAATACTGATTCCCAAGCCGCCCTCCTTCTGTCTGATACAGCCTTCATTTTACCTGTGTTTAGCAGGTCCACCACTGTGTGTTGCGTGTGTAATATCAGCTGTCCTGACATAGTGACGGGCTCGCATATCCGCACCGCCCATGCGGCGCAGTCAAGGGCCGCCACGCATCTCACCATTCCTTTAGCCACGGGGGTTTGTTGGGTGGAGTAATAGGCAATTGGCCTCATATCTTCCCCGTACTCTTGGGTGACTACGGCGTTATCGAAGTTCCCGTCTATACTATAGTATATATGGAATGGTTTGACTAGATTTGGCAATCCTAGTGCGGGTGCGGACGTCAGGGCTGCTTTTGATTTTGCATAAGCCTCGTCCTGCTCCGATTCCCATTCTATCTTATCAGTGGTGGGTCTCCCCCCTTTAACTAACCCTTGAATCGGCTCTGCTTTCCCTGCAAAGTCTGATATAAAATTCCTGTAGTAGTTAAATAGTCCCAACACTTTCCTTACTCCCCGGACGGTCACTGGCCTTGGCATGTCTTTTATGGCTGCCTTTCGTTCCTGCGGGAGTGCCTTATACCCCTGGCTAATTTCGTGTCCTAGATACTTTACTTTGGACAGTCCAACCTATGCCTTTTTGGGTTCAATTTAATGCCAGCTTTCTTAAGTGTCTGGAGGGTGGCTAGTAATGCTCCCATGTGTCCTTTGGCGTCCTCTGATGCAATCATTATGTCATCGACATATTGGAGGAGGGCGCTCTGGTACTTTGATAGGTCTAACTCGTCTCAGGCTTGACTCAGTACACGGTGGAATATATTTGGACTATTGTGGAACCCCTGCGGGACCCTGATCCATGTATCCTGTCTATCCCCGACAGTAAAGGCGAATTTCCCATGTTATTCCTCTGCCAATGGTATGAACCAGAACCCGTTCGCTATATTCAAGTCTGTAAATATTTTAAAGTCTGGTTTCAGACCATTAAATATCTTATTCAATGCGGTCCAGACAAATTTACACCAACCAGAATTTCACCATGCACAATAAAAGTCTGGTTTTAATAGGTTAATTAAACTCAATAACTCCAATTCAATCCAGATCAATTTTTTTTTAAACTAACCAGTATCACTTTGAAAAGAAAGAAACCATAGCCACATTAACAAAGAAACAATCACCCATGCCTTGTAAACATTCAAATTCATTTTCTTCCAGGCACATTGTCAACTGTGACTTCAAAGCTGAAGCTTATCTTTTGTAAAACAATTAAATAACTTAAAACAACACACGTTTGTCCATCCTTCAAGACAAGTCTTCAAAGGGTTAATCAGCTTTTAGCTCTCTGTACAAAAGAGTGGGTGGAGCTAAAACAAACACAACAGACATTTTCTTTCAAAGACAGAAAACTTCCACACTTTTAACACACACTTTCACATAACTGAGATTCCAGCATTCCTTTTAAGATTCCTTTCACTCAGGTATTTTACTTGTTTTGTAAAGCTTACTACTGCAAAGGCCTATTAGATTATTGTCTTTATTACACCATTCAGTGAAACTGCCAGCGATGTCAGTTTAACTCTTTCCCCACTGCACTCTTCTACACTCCTTATTGAACCAGCGTTGGTCCCCTGGCTTGATGGTAATGGTAGAGTGAGGGATATGCCAGGCCATGAGGTTACAGATTGTGATGGAATACAGTTCCACTGCTGCTGATGGCCCACAGCGCCTCATGGATGCTCAGTTTTGAGCTGCTAGATCTGTTCTGAATCTATCCCATTTAGCACGGTGGTAGTGCCACACAACACGATGGAGGGTGTCTTCAGTGTGAAGACGGGACTTCCTCTCCACAATGACTGTGCGGTGGTCACTGCTACCAATGCTGTCATGGGCAGATGCATCTGCGACAGGTAGATTGGTGAGGACGAGGTCAAGTAGGTTTTTCTCTCGTGTTGGTTCTCTCACCACCTGTTGCAGGCCCAGACTGGCAGTTATGTCCTTCAGGACTCGGCCAGTTCAGTCAGTAGTGGTGCTACCGAGCCACTCTTGATTATGGACATTGAAGTCCCCCCACCCAGAGTACATTCTGTGCCCTTGCTACTCTCAGTGCTTCTTCCAAGTGGTGTTCAACATGGAGGAGTACTGATTCATCAGCTGAGGGAGGGCGGTAGGTGGTAAATCAGCAGGAGGTTTCCTTGCCCATGCTTGACCTGAAGCCATGAGAATTCATGGGGTCTGGAGTCACTGTTGAGGACTCCCAGGGTCACTCCTTCCCGACTGTATACCACTGTGCCACCACCCCTGGTGGGTCTGTCCTGCCGTGGGACAGGACAGACCCAGGGATGGTGATGGAGGAGTCTGGGACATTGGCTGAAAGGTATGATTCTGTGAGGATGACTATGTGGCTGTTGTTGCTTGACTAGTCTGTGGGACAGCTCTCCCAACTTTGGCACAAGTCCCCAGATGTTGGTGAGGAGGACTTTGCAGGGTCGATTGGGCTGGGTGTGCTGTGTCCGTAATCGGTGCTGAGGTCGATGCTGGGTGGTCCGTCCAGTTTCATTCTTGTATTTCGTAACGGTTTGTTATAACTGAGTGGTTTGCTAGGCCATTTCAGAGGGCAGTTAAGAGTCAAGCACATTGCTGTGGGTCTGGAGTCACATATAGGCCAGACCAGGTAAGGGCAGTAGATTTCCTTCCCTAAAGGACATTAGTGAACCAGATGGGTTTTTATGACAATCCAGTAGTTTCATGGTCACCATTTATTCCAGATTTATTTAATTAACTGAATTTAAATTCCCCAGTTGCCATGGTGGGATTTGAACGCACATCTCTGGATCATTAGTCTAGGCCTCTGGAGTACTAGCCCAGTGACATTACCACTACGCTACCTAGAGTCATAGAGTTATACAGCACAGAAAGAGGCCCTTCGGCCCATCGTGTCCGCGCCGGCCATCAAGCCCTGTCTATTCTAATCCCATTTTCCAGCACTTGGTCCATAGCCTTGTATGCTATGGCGTTTCAAATGCTCATCTAAATGCTTCTTGAATGTTGTGAGGGTTCCTGCCTCTACCACCCTTTCAGGCAGTGAGTTCCAGATTCCAACCACCCTCTGGGTGAAAAAGTTTTTCCTCAAATCCCCTCTAAACCTCCTGCCCCTTACCTTGAAACTATGCCCCCTGGTTATTGACCCTTCTACTAAGGGGAAAAGTTCCTATCTACCCTATCTATGCCCCTCATAATTTTGTACACCTCAATCAGGCCCCCCCTCAGCCTTCTCTGCTCTGAGGAAAACAACCCCAGCCTGTCCAGTTTCTCTTCATAGCTGAAGCGCTCCAGCCCAGGTAACATCCTGGTGAATCTCCTCTGCACCCTCTCCAATGCAATCACATCCTTCCTATAGTGTGGCGACCAGAACTGCACACAGTATTCCAGCTGTGGCCTAACTAGCGTTTTGTACAGCTCCATCATAACCTCCCTACTCTTATATTCTATGCCTCGGCTAATGAAGGCAAGTATCCCATATGTAAGGGTTTTTTTGTCTCGGGCTTATTTGTACGTCAGCCAGTTATGTTTTCCTGGACTGTTCTGCCCCTGAGCGGTTGCGAATCGCTATCCGCTTCCTAGTTCTGAGCTCAGGACCTATCGAGCAGCGATAAGGACAAACGAACAGACCCGTGGATTGGTGCGAGGAAAACCAATGTTTATTTACAGAAGTAAAACTACAGAGAAACAGTATCATATGAAGAAAATGAAATCACTATGCAGTACGGTTTTACACTTAACATGGGAGGAGAAACGGACACATCGAGGGAAAATCCTAAAATTACAATTTTAGCAATATCCCCATTAATTCCCACCCTTATGCCGAACTAAAATTGTCTTGCGACAGCCAGAAGAAGATAATGCTCACCGGTGAAATGGATGGAAAAACCTGGCCCTGTACCCTGCCTCTGCCGTCGAAACGTGGCTACGAAGTTTCTGGTCTTCTTTCTCGGCTGCTGGCAGACAGACAGGGTGAACCGGGATCCAGGCAGAGAGAGAGAGAGAGGGGCTGGGTCTTCCCAGTTATACCCTCCCGGTCATCCTAATCTCCCTCCAGATCAGCTCATTCTATTGTCTGATCTGGGCATGATGAATTTTAACAAAAGGTTCCGATCTTGGCCCATCATGTTAGATGGCCGGTACCAGTTCTTCAACTGCTCCCTTTGTCCGACAGGTTCGATGATGGGCCAGCCCAGTCTCAATGTCCCCGCTGATTATTTGAGCAAACACCTTGAAAGCCTTATGCGTAGACCTGATTGGGTTTGTCCCCAATGCATCGGAAATCGGAATACACAAGCTGATAGTTTGCCAGCGTCTGAAAGGCTCTTGGTCACGAGGTCTGACCGCAGCCATTTTATGCCCTGGATTTAAAAACTCAGTCAGACCAGGGTTCCTTATTAATAAGTCCAACAAAAATCTTTGGGTGGGGGCGGGGGAGGAACACATGAAATTTTGCGAATCCTTTCAGTATGCCTTTTTAACCACCTTATCTACCTGTCCTGCTGCCTTCAGGGATCTATGTACATGCACACCAAGGTCCCTCTGATCCTCTGTCCTTCCTAGGGTCCTACCATTCATTGTGTATTCCCTTGCCTTGTTAGTCCTCCCAAAATGCATCACCTCACACTTTTCAGGGTTAAATTCCATTTGCCACTGTTCTGCCCATCTGACCAACCCGTCTATATCGTCCTGTAGCCTGAAGCTTCCCTCCTCGCTATTTACCACTCCACCAATTTTCGTGTCATCTGCGAACTTACTGATCATACCTCCTACATTCATATCTAAATCATTAATGTACTCTACCAACAGCAAAGGACCCAACACCGATCCCTGCGGTACACCACTGGACACAGGCTTCCAGTCACAGAAACAACCTTCGACCATCACCCTCTGCCTCCTGCCACTAAGCCAATTTTGGATCCAATGTGCCGAATTGCCCTGGATCCCATGGGCTCTTACCTTCTTGACCAGTCTCCCATGTGGGACTTTGTCAAAAGCCTTACTGAAGTCCATGTAGACCACATCAACTGCACTACCCTCATCCACACACCTAGTCACCCCCTCTCAAAATTCAATCAAATTGGTTAGACATGATCTCCCCCTGACAAAGCCATGCTGACTATCCGTGATTAATCCTTGCCTCTCCAAGTGGAGACTAATTCTGTCCCTCAGAATTTTTTCCAATAATTTCCCTACCTCTGATGTTAGGCTCACTGGCCTGTAATTCCCTGGTTTATCCCTACTACCCTTCTTGAATAATGGTACTATGTTAGCTGTTCTCCAGTCCTCTGGCACCTCCCCTGTGGCCAGAGAGGTTCTGAAAATTTGTGTCAGAGCCCCTGCAATCTCCTCCCTTGCCTCACACAGCAGCCTGGGATACATCTCATCTGGGCCTGGGGATTTATCCACTTTTAAGCCTGCTAAAACCGCTAGTACCTCCTCCCTCTCAATACTAATTTGTTCAAGTATATCACAATCCCCCTGCCTGATTTCATTGCCTACATAGTCCTTCTCCATAGTGAACACTTACTTGTACCGTTGCCTTTGAGAAGGTGGTGGTGAGCCGCCTTCTTGAACCGCTGCAGTCCGTCTGGTGAAGGTACTCCCACAGTGCTGTTAGGGAATTCTAGGATTTTGACCCAACGATGATGAAGGATCGGCGATATACTTCTAAGTCAGTGTGTAACTTGTAGGGGAACTTGGAGGTGGTGGTGTTCCCATGCGCCTGCTGCCCTTGTCCTTCTAGGTGGAAGAGGTCACGGGTTTGGGAGGTGCTGCCGAAGAAGCCTTGGCGAGTTGCTGCAGTGCATCTTGTAGATGGTACACACTGCAGCCATGGTGCGCCGGTGGTGGAGGGAGTGAATATTTAAGGTGGTGGATGGGGTGCCGATCAAGTGGGCTGCTTTGTCTGGATGGTGTCGAGTTTCTTGAGTGTTGTTGGAGCTGCACTCATCCAGGCCAGTGGAGAGTATTCCATCACACTCCTGACTTGTGCCTTGTAGATGGTGGAAAGGCTTTGGGGAGTCAGGAGGTGAGACACTCGCCGCAGAATCCCCAGCCTCTGACCTGCTCTTGTTGCCACAGTGTTTATGTGGTTGGTCCAGCTAAGTTTCTGGTCAATGTTTACCCCCAGGATGTTGATGGGGGGGGGGACTCGGCGATGGTAATGCCGTTTAATGTCAAGGGGCGGTCAGTCCCTTGTGACTGCTGATCACTACCTGGGCCCTGTCCCGGGCCAGATGCCGGGCCATGGCCAGCCCGATGCCCCAGGAGCGGGTGGTGCCCACGGCTACTTTGCCGGCTGCATGGGGGCAAGAAATGAGACTCTGACCCGTCTGCTGGTCAGGTGCTGCTGAATGGGCGGGTCCAATCGGAACCCGATGTCCCCACGAAGGCCTCTGGGTCTTCTAATTTCCCAATGCCCCCACGTGACTGGCGGCCAATCAGGAGGCAGCGATGTCACGTCGGCCAGTGGGAGTGTAGCACGTGCACGACTCCCTCCTCTTAACCCACGTGGCTGCCTGCCAGTGGGTGGAGCCGGAGAGAAGCACACCGGCCAATCAGTTCAAAGGGGAGGAGGAACCTCTGACCACAGGCTCGATTGTGGTGCGCCGCTTGCTTTAGGTATTTAGTATTACATATTAATTATTACACTTCATCGTCGCTGGGTTACAATCCTAGAAGTCCCGACCTAACGGCAATTTAGGAAAACCTTCACCACACGGACTGCAGCAGTTCAAGAAGTCCCACCACCACCTTAGAGGGCAACGAGGGACGGGAAATAAATACCAGCCCTGCCAGCGATGCCCACATCCTGAGAATGAATTTTAAAATTAGACCAGAGGAAAGTTGCAGAACAAACAATCTCACCTTGTAGATCTGTTTTGCAACTAACAATTCTGCTGTCACAAATAAATGTTGCGTTTCAGGAAATAATTGGAACTATTAAACATATTAAACATTTTAAAACTAAGAGCTAAACCATACGGTTTGACAGCCCACCCATCCCCCGCTCTGGCTCCTCCGCTCCACCCACCCCATATGCTTTCAGAAAATAATTGAGAAGGACCATAAGCATGACAAAGACCAGGGTAATAGATTGGAGAAAAGCTGATTTTTGAGGGACTGAGAATAGAACTTGGGAAAATAAAATTGACAACAATATTGGCAAACAATGATGTGGAACAGCAATGGGAAACATTTAAAACAGGTGTTCAACTGAGTCCAGGAAAAATATATTCTGCTACAAAACAAGAACTCAACACTAATGAGACACCAGTCAGCTTCACATCGGTGAAAGGAAAAATAATGGAATCCCTACTAAAAGGAGAAAGTAGAAAAACATCTAGAAACCAAAAATATAATAATGAATAGTCAATGTCTTCCTTGACCAACCTCATTGAATTCTTTGAAGAGGTAAGTGAGAGAGTAGACGATGGTAATGCAGTCGATGAAATTCATCTAGATTTCCAAAAGGCCTTTCAATAAGGTGCCACATAATAGACTAATGAATAAGGTCAGAGCATGCAGAGTCAGGGGACAAGTAGCAGAATAGATAGCTGGCTTCAAGACAGAAAGCAGAGAGTAGGGGTAAAGGGAGTAGCTATTCAGAGTGGCAGAAGGTGCAAAGTGAGGTCCCACAAGGATCAGTGCTGGGACCATAGTTGTTCACAATTTATATTAACGATTTATACTTTGGAATCAAAAACACAATTTCTAAATTTGCGGACAACACCAAATTTGGGGGAATAGTCAATACTGAGAAGGACTGCAACAAATTACAAGACGACATGGATAAACTTGCATAATGAACATATAATTGGCAAATGAATTTCAACACATAATTGTGAGGCATTACATTTTGGTAAGAAAAATAAGGAGGTCACATATTACTTGTAAAATAAGAATCTAAATGGGGTAGAGGAGCAAAGGGATCTGGGAGTACAAATACACACATCACTAAAAGTAGCGATTCAGGTTAATAAGGGCATTAAAAAAAGCAAACCAAGCACTAGGGTTTATTTCTAGAAAAATAGAATTGAAAAGTAGAGAAGTTATGCTGTATCAAACCTTGGTTAGACCACACTTGGGAGTACTATACAATTCTGGTTGCCATATTATAAAAAGGATAGCGAGGCCCTGGAGAGGGTACAAAAAAGATTTACAAGGATTATAGCAGAACTGTGAGGTTATACCCAACAGGAAAGGATGAACAGGCTGGGTCTGGGTCTCTTTTCTCTTGAAAAGAGAAGGCTGAGGGGTGACGTAATAGAGGTCTTTAAAATGATGAAAGGTTTTGATAAGAGTAGACAGAGAGGGCTGGATTTTACCATCCCTGAGGAGGTGGGTTTGGAAGCGGGACTGCTGGGAAAATGGGAAAAATTGGGAGCGGGTCCCAACCCGCCATCGAACCAGCTTCCTGGGAGGCGGGTCCCCAACTTGCACAGGGACCCGTCTCCTGGCGGCGGGAAGGGGATTAAAGCCAATTAACTGCCTGTTAACAGGTAGTTAACAGGCAGTTAAGAGGCTTTTCACCATTTTCAGCCTGCTGATATGGGCTTCCTGACGTCGGGGAACCCCGCCAGGGTCAGTGAGGCGAGCTGTGGGTCTGCTGCAGTGTAAGTGTGCAAATGACAGCTGCAGAGGTAGTTTGATGGGTGCAATGGTGCACAGGTAAGTATGACAGGTGAGAGAATGTAGTGAGAAATATTTTAATTCTGTTTATATGTATCTGCAGGTGACAAGATTCTGTTAAGCCTCATCTGATCGGGAGAATTGACAGATGTCTTCTGCAATTTCGCATGCAGCTGCCATCTGTTTTCTCCTAAGGAGAGAGTCATTGGTGTGCCTGGGTGAAAGGGCTCACCTTTGGACAGTAATTGTCAGTGTTTGACAGCACCTCAATGCTATCAAACACTGACGATTGATCTGTCAAAAAATTATGGGGCCTGTCCCTTTAACAAAACCGGCAGATGAAGCGTCATGCACTGACATCATGAGACACCGGCTTTCCCTTAATTGGCCGGCAAGCCCGCAGGGCAGGCTTAACAAGGCCAATCACGGGAAAATAGCGTCAGGTCATCAGACGTCGCTGGGGGTGGGACTAGAACCCGGAAACCAGCAGTTCCGCCCCCAACGGCCTCCCCAGGTAAGATCGCGGCCACAGTGTTTCCACTTGCGAGGAAGAGCAAAACTAGAGGCCGTGAATATAAGATAGTCACCAACAAATCAAATAGGGAATTCAGGAGAAACTTCTTTACCCAATAAGTGGCAAGAATGTGGAACTCGCTACCACAGGGAGGGGTTGAGGTGAATAGTATAGATGCATTTAAGGGGAGGCTGGCTAAGCATATGAGGGAGAAGAGAAGAGAGGGTTATGCTGATTGTTAGATGAGAAAGGAGGCTCGAGTGGAGCATAAACTCTGGCATCGACTGGTTGGGTTGAATGGACTGTTTCTGTGCTGTATATTCTATTTAAAATTCCCTTTTGCAACATATCCCCCCTTCCTCTCCTAAAGGCTGGGATTTTCCACTGGAGTTGGGTGCACAGTGGGTAGAGGTGGGAAATTATTGTGGAGTTTGTTCCTCAGCTCTCCCCTACCACTTCCAGGACCCCTGACTCAGAGCGTAGAGTTCTACCAACTGATCCAGATGCAACCATATTCAAAAGGGCATGGAAATGATAGGAATAGGTTATCCAGTCTACTTTACCATTTGCACTCTGGCAATGAGGGAAATGGATTCCTGTGCCGGGAGGAAGGAAAGAACAAACTTGCATTTTCAGTGTTTTTCAGGACCTCAGGATGTCCCAACCAACAAAGTACTTCATCAGCTGATAACGAAGGACCAGAAGTGTAATCGCTGTTGTAATGTATGAAATGCAGCAACCAATTTGCGCAGTCTCAGTCTCTTCCTTCTCCAGTCATAATCTATTTTGTCCACGAGTGAATATCGCCTACCTTCATTCATCTCACAATGCCATGGGGTGAATTCAGATTTCCTGATCTTCTGCTTGTCCCTTTGGGGCAGTGAAAACTGGGTTGCTTTCAATTCTTGGATGGCACAGTTTCATGTCTCTCCCGCAAGTCCAATCCAACAGCTCCACTTCTGGTCCTTCATTATCAGCTGATGTTCTTAAGACATCACACTTCCTCAGATCCCAAATGGAATTCCCGTATCTTCCCATGGCTGCGGGGGCTTCCCAAACATAAGAACCAGGACTGAAGTTTGCCATACGAACCCTCGAGCCTGCTCCGCCATTCAATAAGATCATGGCTGATCTTCTACCTCAACTCCACTTTCCCGCCCGATCCCCATATCCCTTAATATCCAAAAATCTATTGATCTCTGTCTGAAATATACTTGTATTTCTTCACTTCACCTGAGGAAGGAGCAGCCGCTCCGAAAGCTTGTGATTTCAAATAAAACTGTTGGACTATAACCTGGTGTTGTGCGACTTCTCATTTTTGTCCACCCCAGTCCAACACCGGCATCTCCGCATCATTAAATATACTCAATGACCGAGCATCCACAGCGCTCTGGAGTATAGAATTCCAAAGATTTACAACCCTTCAGTGAAGAAATTTCTCCTCATCTCAGTCCTAAATGGCCGACCCTTTATCCTGAGACTGTGCCCCCTAGTTCTCGACTCCCCAGCCAGGGGAAACAGCCTCCCAGCATCTACCCTGTCAATCCCTCTCAGACTCTTATATGTTTTATGAGATCACCTCTCAATCTTCTAAACTCCAGGGAATATAGGCCATGTTTCGGATTCCCACCAAACATGGTTTGAAACCTTAACAAGTCTTTCTTTAAATCGGGCAAGCCCACCTAAGACTGTAATACTGCTTCGGGAAATGGAGGAGCCTCTTCTAGCAAGAATTGGATAGGGTCCAAGAAAAATCTCATGTGAAACGTGATGCTTCTCTCATCTGTCTCCCTCCCGGCTTTGATTGTCTGTATTTTACAGATACTACTCAGGCCATTTCTCCTCTTGTGTTCCTCTCATGTACTTACTAAGTTCTAAATATACATCCCACTAGTTGTCCTCTTCCTTACAACTGCATTTTGTTGAAATTAGGGCTCACTACACTGCCTCTTACTCAAACTCATTCTTTCCCAACCTCAGAACTGTGGAACTCCTTATCTCCCTCAGTCTCCCCTTCCTCATAACATCTGCAGACTTCAAAAGAAAAGCTTCGCTAGCCTTGGCTCAATAAGCAGTGTTGGACAATTCCTTCCTTACCCTTTTAACAGATTCGTACAACTAGAGATAGTACTGTAGTATGTTTGATAATTCACTTCATTTACTGCTGACAAAACATTAATCTAAAGCACCCGAGCCAACCATACCGAATAGTGCACGTTAGCCCAGTGTCCAAAACTTACTGTGCGTAGATTCAATCAGAAATCGTGAAGATGGCTTCTCCAAACCTCCCAGGGTTTCCAATGCAGCTGTCCTTCCTTATTTTCTGAGTAAAACATAGTATCTGTCTTGTACTCTTTTGGTTTCTGTTTTCTTCCTGTCAAATGCATCTACCCCTTTGTTTCAAGTAGTTTCCCAAACAGAGATGAGACCTCATTCGTACCCTTCTTCACACCAGGGTGTTACTTCTTCATTCCTCCACCCCAAACATCCTCTGATGTAACCAATCCTGATGTATGCACTCATGGCACTCCCTGCTGTGATAAAAGCCTGTGTTTCATACCTTGTCAGCAGTTTTGAGACCAGCTTTTGAGAACATGACAGGGAAAATCAGGCGACGAAGGAGCAGCGCTTCGAAAGCTTGAGATTTCAAATAAAGCTGTTGGACTATAACCTGGTGTTGTGCGACTTCTCACTTATCATCTCATTACATATATCCGACACTGGATATCAAACAGGGGGGGGGGGAGGAGGGGGAGAGGGAGGGATTGGGGGGGGGGGGGGAGGGGGAGAGGGATGGGGGGAGGGATGGAGGGGGGGGAGAGGGATGGGGGGGGGAGGGGGGAGGGATGGAGGGGGGATGAGGGGGAGGGAGGGGCAGTGCAGGGGGGAGGGGTAGTGCAGGGGGGGGAGGGGCAGTGCAGGAGGGGGGGAGGGGCAGTGCAGGGGGGAGGGATGGGGGAGGGATGGGGGAGGGGCAGTGGGGGGGTTGGGAGGGAGAGGGGCAGTGGGGGGATGGGGCGAGATATCGATCCCTCCAATGATAGTTTATAGGGAATTCTAGCCCGTGCCCTTTGTTCTCTTCGACCCCTGGGTAAACACTGGCTCTTTGGTGTTGTTTGTGATTTCCCTCCCAAGTCACCGTTACCATCTCATTACAGATATCAGACACTGGATATCAAACAGTGTCGGACCCCCCCAGGAGTTCCCTGCACTCCCAGAGCCCTCCTTCCCTCCCGGCAAATGATCACCTTTCTGTTGTTTGCAGACATGCATTTTTTGACCCATGGTAGGATTCCTCCCATCATCGTACGCTTCCCAAAGAACTCGAACAACTTTTGTTGGCAGATGGAGAGGAGGAGCAACAGCAAGAGCTTGGGAGGCCTCTGATTGGGTTACCCTAGTACGGGAGACCCACGGGAATTACAGAAAGAGGCACTTCAGCCCATCGAGCACAACCCCAGAGCCCCAAACCCCAGGGGCACTAAACCCAAGGGGCCCGAGCCCCTGAACCCAGGGACAACCCCAGATATCTGACCCCAGGGCCCCGGAACCCCATAACCCAGGGACAATCACAGATAACTGGGCCCAGGGCCCCCGAACCCAGGGCCCCCTGAACCCAGGGACAACCCCAGATATCTGACCCCAGGGCCCCGGAACCCCATAACCCAGGGACAACCACAGATAACCGAGCCCAGGGCCCCCGAACCCAGGGACAACCCCAGATATCTGACCCCAGGGCCCCGGAACCCCATAACCCAGGGACAACCACAGATAACCAAGCCCAGGGCCCCCGAGCCCAGGGCCCCCGAACCCAGGGACAACCACAGATATCTGACCCCAGGACCCCGGAACCCCATAACCCAGGGACAACCACAGATAACCGAGCCCAGGACCCCGGAACCCCATAACCCAGGGACAACCACAGATAACCGAGCCCAGGGCCCCCGAAACCAGGGACAACCACAGATAACCGAGCCCAGGACCCCGGAACCCCATAACCCAGGGACAACCACAGATAACCGAGCCCAGGGCCCCCGAAACCAGGGACAACCACAGATATCTGACCCCAGGACCCCGGAACCCCATAACCCAGGGACAACCACAGATAACCGAGCCCAGGGCCCCCGAACCCAGGGACAACCACAGATAACCGAGCCCAGGGCCCCGAGCCCAGAGCCCCGAACCCAGGGACATAGAACATAGAACATAGAACAGTACAGCACAGTACAGGCCCTTCGGCCCTCGATGTTGTGCCGAGCATTGTCCGAGAGCAAGATCAAGCTATCACACTCCCTATCACTCTGGTGTGCTCCATGTGCTTATCCAATAACCGCTTGAAAGTTCCTAAAGTGTCCGACTCCACTATCACAGCAGGCAGTCCATTCCACACACCAACCACTCTCTGAGTAAAGAATCTACCTCGGACATCCCTTCTATATCTCCCCCCATGCACCTTATAGTTATGCCCCCTTGTAACAGCTGCCTCTACCCGAGGAAATAGTCTCTGAACATCCACTCTATCTATCCCCCTCATCATCTTATAAACCTCTATTAAGTCGCCTCTCATCCTCCTCCGCTCTAAAGAGAAAAGCCCCAACTCCCTCAATCTTTCCTCATAAGACCTCCCCCCCAAACCAGGCAGCATCCTGGTAAATCTCCTTTGCACTCTTTCCAATGCTTCCACGTCCTTCCTATAGTGAGGTGACCAGAACTGCACACAATATTCCAAATGTGGTCTCACCAAGGTCCTGTACAGTTGCAGCATAACCTCACGGTTCTTAAACTCAAACCCTCTGTTAATAAACGCCAACACACCATAGGCCTTCTTTACTGCTCTATCCACTTGAGTGGCAACCTTCAGAGATCTGTGGATATGAACCCCCAGATCCCTCTGCTCCTCCACGTTCCTCAGAACCCTGCCGTTGACCCTGTAATCCTTATTCAAATTTGCCCTACCAAAATGAATCACCTCGCACTTATCAGGGTTAAATTCCATCTGCCATTTTTCGGCCCAGCTCTGCATCCTATCAATGTCTCTTTGCAGCCTACAACTGCCCTCCACCTCATCCACTGCTCCACCAATCTTGGTGTCATCAGCAAATTTACTGATCCACCCTTCAGTCCCCTCCTCCAAGTCATTGATAAAAATCACAAACAGCAAAGGACCCAGCACCGACCCCTGTGGCACACCGCTGGTAACTGGTCTCCAGTCCGAAAATGTTCCATCCACCACCACCCTCTGCCTTCTATGAGATAGCCAGTTACTTATCCAATCAGCCAAATTTCCCTCTATCCCACAACTCCTTACTTTCTTCATGAGACGACCATGGGGAACCTTATCAAACGCCTTACTAAAATCCATGTATACGACATCAACTGCTCTACCTTCATCTACACACTTAGTTACCTCCTCAAAGAATTCAATCAAATTTGTTAGGCAAGACTTACCCTTCACGAATCCGTGTTGACTATCCCTGATTAAGTTGCCCCTTTCCAAATGGTCATAAATCCTATCCCTCAGGACCTTTTCCATTATCTTACCAACCACCGAAGTAAGACTAACCGGCCTATAATTACCAGGGTCATTCCTATTTCCTTTCTTGAAGAGAGGAACAACATTCGCCACTCTCCAGTCCTCTGGCACCATCCCCGTGGACAGTGAGGACCCAAAGATCAAAGCCAGAGGCTCTGCAATCTCCTCCCTTGCCTCCCAAAGAATCCTAGGATATATCCCATCTGGCCCAGGGGACTTATCGACCCTCAGGTTCTTCAAAATTGCTAAAACATCTTCCCTCAGAACATCTACCACCTCCAGCCTATCCACCTTTATTACACTCTCATCCTCAAGAACATGGCCCCTCTCCTCGGTGAACACTGACGAAAAGTATTCATTCATCACCTCTCCTATCTCTTCTGACTCCATGCACAAGTTCCCACTACTGTCCTTGACCGGCCCTACCCTCACCCTGGTCATTCTTTTATTTCTCACATAAGAGTAAAAAGCCTTGGGGTTTTTCTTGATCCGACCCGCCAAGGACTTCTCATGCCCCCTCCTAGCTCTCCTAAGCTCTTTTTTTAGCTCATTCCTTGCTACCTTGTACCCCTCAATCGACCCAACTGAACCTTGTTTTCTCATCCTTACATACGCTTCCTTTTTCCTCTTGACTAGACATTCAACCTCTTTTGTGAACCATGGTTCTCTCACTCGGCCATTTCCTCCCTGCCTGACAGGGACATACCTACCAAGGACACGCAGTAATTGCTCCATGAAAAAGCTCCACTTTTCGTTTGTGCCTTTCCCTGATAGTTTCTGTTCCCATCTTATACTCCCTAATTCTTGCCTAATCGCATCATAATTACCCCTCCCCCAATTATAAACCCTGCCCTGCCGTATGGCCCTATCCCTCTCCATTGCAATAGTGAAAGTTACCGAATTGTGGTCACTATCTCCAAAGTGCTCTCCCACATACAAATCAAACACTTGGCCCGGTTCATTACCCAGTACCAAATCCAACGTGGCCCCACCTCTTGTCGGCCTATCCACATATTGTGTCAGGAAACCCTCCTGCACACACTGTGCAAAAACTATCCCATCCGAACTGTTTGACCTATAAAGGTTCCAATCAATATTTGGAAAGTTGAAGTCACCCATGACAACTACTCTGTGACCTCCACACCTATTCATAATCTGCTTTGCAATTTCTTCCTCCACATCTTTATTACTATTTGGGGGCCTGTAGAAAACTCCTAACAACGTGACCGCTCCTTTCCTGTTTCTAACTTCAGCCCATATTACCTCAGACGGCAGATCCCCCTCGAACTGCCTTTCTGCCGCTGTTAAACTATCCTTGATTAACAATGCTACTCCTCCACCTTTCTTACCAACTTCCCTACTCTTACTGAAACATCTATACCCCGGAACTTCCAACAGCCATTCCTGTCCCTGTTCTAACCATGTCTCCGTAATGGCCACCACATCGTAGTCCCAAGTACCAATCCACGCTCCAAGTTCTCCTACCTTATTCCGGATGCTCCTTGCATTGAAGTAGACACACTTCAAGCCATCTTCCTGTCTGCCGGTACATTCCTGCGACCTTGATACCCTCCTCAGTACCTCCCTACACTCACCACTGGCTCGTGGACTACAGCCCTTTTTCCCATCCCCCTGACAAATTAGTTTAAACCCCCCCGAAGAGCCGTAGCAAATTTCCCTCCCAGGATATTGGTGCCCCTCTGGTTCAGGTGCAAACCGTCCTGTTTGTACAGGTCCCACCTTCCCCAGAATGTGCTCCAATTATCCACATAACTGAAACCCTCCCCCCTACACCATCCCTGCAGCCACGTGTTTATCTGCACTCTCTCCCTGTTCCTCAACTCGCTAGCACGTGGCACCGGCAACAAACCAGAAATTACAACATGGTTTGTACTGGCTCTCAGCTTCCAACCTAGCTCCCTAAATTCCTGTTTTAAATCCCCGTCCCTTCTCCTACCTATGTCGTTGGTACCGATGTGTACCACGACTTGTGATTGTTCCCCTTCCCCTTTGAGGATTCTGAAAACACGGTCCGAGACGTCACGGACCCTGGCACCCGGGAGGCAACATACCATCCGTGAGTCTCTTTTGCTGCCACAGAACCTCCTATCTGTCCCTCTGACTATTGAGTCCCCAATAACTATTGCTCTCCTGCTCTCCCCCCTTCCCTTCTGAACCACAGGGACCGACCCAGCGCCGGAGATCCGGTCACCGTGGCTTACCACTGGTAAGTCGTCCCCCTCAACAGTATTCAAAGCGGTATACCTGTTACTGAGGGGAACGACCACAGAGGATCCCTGCACTGACTGCTTTCTCCTAGCCCCTCTCACCGTCACCCATCTATCTTCATGCTTTGCAGTAATTACATCCCTGAAGCTTCTATCTATGACCTCCTCTGCCTCCCGAATGATCCGAAGTTCATCCAGCTCCAGCTCCAGTTCCCTAACACGGTTTTCGAGGAGCTGGAGATGGGTGCACTTCCCACAGGTGTAATCAGCAGGGACACCTACGGCGTCCCTCACCTCAAACATTCTGCAGGAGGAACATTTCACTGCCTCCCCTGCCATCCCCTCCAGCTAACTTGCAGATTAAACTAGAACAATCCCAGATATCTGACCCCAGGGCCCCGGAACACCATAACCCAGGGACAATCACAGATAACCGGGCCCAGGGCCCCCGAACCCAGGGACAACCCCAGATATCTGACCCCAGGGCCTCGGAACACCATAACCCAGGGACAATCACAGATAACTGAGCCCAGGGCCCTGAACCCAGGGACAACAACAACAAGTATCTACATAGCGCCTTTAACGTAGTAAAACGTCCCAAGCCGCTTCTCAGGAGTGCTTTAAAACAGAAAAGAAAAATTTGACACCGAGCCACATAAGGAGAAATTAGGGCAGGTGACCAAAAGCTTGGTCAAAGAGGTCGGTTTTAAGGAGCGTCTTAAAAGGAGGAAAGAGAGGCGGAGAGGTTTAGGGAGGGAATTCCAGAGCTCGGGGCCCAGGCAACAGAAGGCACGGCCACCAATGGTTGAGCGATTATAATCAGGGATGCTCAAGAGGCCAGAATTAGAGGAGCACAGATATCTCGGGGAGGTTGTGGGGCTGGAGGAGGTCACAGAGATAGGGAGGGGCGAGGAGGCCATGGAGGGATTTGAAAACAAGGATGAGAATTTTGAAATCGAGACACTGCTTAACCGAGAGCCAATGTAGGTCAGCGAGCACAGGGGTGATGGGCGAACGGAACTTGGTGCGAGTTAGGACACGGGCAGCCGAGTTTTGGATGACCTCAAGTTTATGTCCTTTCCCCCTCCCTCCTCCCTCTTTCCCTCTCCCTCTTCCCTCTTTCCCCCTCCCTCCTCCCTCATTCCC
>JASTWF010002227.1:0-34000 GCA_030390025.1 Squalus acanthias
ACAGAATCAGAGAGAGAGATTGACAGAAACAGAGAGAGAGACAGATACGGAAAGATAGCGAGACAGAGACAGTAACAGAGAGAGAGAGATAGTGACAGAAACAAAGAGAGAGACAGATACAGAAAGAGAGAGCGAGACAGGGACAGAAACAGAGAGAGAGACAGAGACAGGAACAGAGACATAGACAGTGACAGAAACAGAGAGACAGAGACAAAAACAGAGAGAGAGTAAGGGACAGAAACAGAGAGAGATACAGATACAGAAAGAGAGAGAGTGACAGAGACAGAAATAGAGAGAGCGACAGAGACAGGAACAGAGAGAGAGAGAGAGAGAGTGACAGAAACAGAGAGAGACAGATGCAGAATGAGAGAGAGACAGAGACAGAAACAGAGAGAGAGACAGAGACAGAAACAGAGACATAGACAGTGACAAACACAGAGAGAGAAAGAGACAGAAACAGAGAGAGAGCGAGCGACATAAACAGAGAGAGAGACAGAGACAGAAACAGAGAGAAACAGAGAGTGAAACAGAGAGAGAGAGAGACAGAAACAGAGAGAGAGACAGAGACAGAAACAGAGAGAGAGACAGAGACAAAGAGAGAGACAGAGACAGAAACAGAGAGAGTGACAGAAACAGAGAGAGACAGAAACAGAGAGAGAGACAGAGATAGAAAAAGAGAGAGAGACAGATACAGAAACAGAGAGAGAGAGACAGAGACAGAAACAGAGAGAGAGAGAGAGCGACATAAACAGAGTGAGAGACAGATACAGAAACAGAAAGAGAGAGAGTGACAGAAACAGAGAGAGAGACAGAAACAGAGAGAGACAGAAACTGAGAGACAGCCAGAGACAGAAACAGAGAGAGAGAGAGTGACAGAAACAGAGAGAGAGACAGATACAGAAACAGAGAGAGAGAGACAGTGACAGAAACAGAGAGAGAGAGAGTGACAGAAACAGAGAGACAGATACAGAAACAGAGAGAGAGACAGAGACAGAAACAGAGAGAGAGAGAGAGCGACATAAACAGAGAGAGAGACAGAGACAGAAACAGAGAGAGTGACAGAAACAGAGAGAGACAGAAACAGAGAGAGAACCAGAGACAGAAACAGAGAGAGAGAGTCAGAGACAGAAACAGAGAGAGAGAGAGAGAGCGACATAAACAGAGAGAGAGACAGAGACAGAAACAGAGAGAGAGACAGAGACAGAAAGAGAGACAGAGACAGAAACAGAGAGAGTGACAGAAACAAAGAGAGAGAGAGATACAGAAAGAGAGAGAGACAGAGACAGAAACAGAGACATAGAATGTGACAGATTCAGGGAGTGAGACAGAGACAGAAACAGAGAGGGAGAGAGATACAGAAACAGAGAGAGTGACAGATACAGAAACAGAGAGAGAGAGAGAGTGACAGAAACATAGAGAGAGCGAGAGAGTGACAGAAACAGAGAGCGAGAAAGATACAGAAACAGAGAGAGCGACAGAGACAGAATCAGAGAGAGAGAGAGACAGAAACAGAGAGAGAGACAGATACAGAAAGATAGAGAGACAGAGACAGTAACAGAGAGAGAGAGATAGTGACAGAAACAATGAGAGAGACAGATACAGAAAGAGAGAGACAGAGACAGAAACAGAGAGAGAGACAGGGACAGAAACAGAGATATAGACAGTGACAGAAAAAGAGAGAGAGAGAGACAGAAACAGAGAGAGAGTATGGGACAGAAACAGAGATATAGACAGTGACAGAAAAAGAGAGATACAGATACAGAAAGAGAGAGAGACAGAGACAGGAACAGGGAGAGAGAGAGAGAGAGTGACAGAAACAGAGAGAGAGACAGAGACAGAAACAGAGAGAGTGCGAGAGATTGACAGAAGCAGAGACAGAGAAAGATACAGAAAAAGAGAGAGCGACAGAGACAGAAACAGAGAGAAATACAGTAACAGAAACAGAGAGAGAGAGAGTGACAGAAACAGAGAGAGAGACAGATGCAGAAACACAGAGAGCGACACAGACAGAAACAGAGAGTGAGACAGGGACAGAAATAGAGACGTAGAAAGTGACAGAAACAGAGAGAGAGAGAGTGACAGAAACAGAGAGAGAGAAAGATACAGAAACAGAGAGAGAGAGAGTGACAGAAACAGAGAGAGAGACAGATACAGAAACAGAGAGAGAGAGACAGAGACAGAAACAGAGAGAGAGAGAGAGCGACATAAACAGAGAGAGAGACAGAGACAGAAACAGAGAGAGAGACAGAGACAGAGAGAGAGACAGAGACAGAAACAGAGAGAGAGAGACAGAGACAGAAACAGAGAGAGAGAGAGACAGAAAGAGAGACAGAGATAGAAACAGAGAGAGTGACAGAAATAGAGAGAGAGAGAGCTACAGAAACAGAGAAAGAGAGAGATACAGAAAGAGAGAGAGACAGAGCCAGAAACAGAGAGAGAGACAGAGACAGAAACAGAGAGAGCGAGAGAGTGACAGGAACAGAGAGCGAGAAAGATACAGAAACAGAGAGCGCGACAGAGACAGAATCAGAGAGAGACAGAGACAGAAACAGAGAGAGAGAGATAGTGACAGAAACAAAGAGAGTGACAGATACAGAAAGAGAGAGACAGAGACAGAAAGAGAGAGAGAGAGAGATAGTGACATAAACAGAGAGAGAGACAGAGACAGAAACAGAGAGAGAGACAGAGACAGAGAGAGAGAGAGAGAGTGACATAAACAGAGAGAGAGACAGAGACAGAAACAGAGAGAGAGACAGAGACAGAAACAGAGAGAGAGACAGAGACAGAAACAGAGAGAGAGACAGAGACAGAAACAGAGAGAGTGACAGAAACAGAGAGAGACAGAAACAGAGAGAGAGCCAGAGACAGAAACAGAGAGAGAGAGAGATACAGAAAGAGAGAGAGACAGAGACAGAAACAGAGAGAGAGACAGAGACAGAAACAGAGACATAGAAAGTAACAGAAACAGAGAGAGAGACAGAGACAGAAAGAGAGACAGAGACAGAAACAGAAACAGAGAGAGTGACAGAAACAGAGAGAGAGAAAGGTACAGAAAGAGAGAGAGACAGAAACAGAAACACTGAGAGAGACAGAGACAGAAACAGAGAGGGAGAGAGATACAGAAACAGAGAGAGCGACAGAGACAGAATCAGAGAGAGAGAGCGACATAAACAGAGAGAGAGACAGATACAGAAACAGAGAGAGAGAGAGTGACAGAAACAGAGTGAGAGACAGATACAGAAACAGAAAGAGAGAGAGTGACAGAAACAGAGAGAGAGACAGAAACAGAGAGAGACAGAAACTGAGAGACAGCCAGAGACAGAAACAGAGAGAGAGAGAGTGACAGAAACAGAGAGAGAGACAGATACAGAAAAAGAGAGAGAGAGACAGTGACAGAAACAGAGAGAGAGAGAGTGACAGAAACAGAGAGACAGATACAGAAACAGAGAGAGAGACAGAGACAGAAACAGAGAGAGAGAGAGAGAGAGCGACATAAACAGAGAGAGAGACAGAGACAGAAACAGAGAGAGTGACAGAAACAGAGAGAGACAGAAACAGAGAGAGAACCAGAGACAGAAACAGAGAGAGAGAGTCAGAGACAGAAACAGAGAGAGAGAGAGAGAGCGACATAAACAGAGAGAGAGACAGAGACAGAAACAGAGAGAGAGACAGAGACAGAAAGAGAGACAGAGACAGAAACAGAGAGAGTGACAGAAACAAAGAGAGAGAGAGATACAGAAAGAGAGAGAGACAGAGACAGAAACAGAGAGAGAGACAGAGACAGAAACAGAGACATAGAATGTGACAGATTCAGGGAGTGAGACAGAGACAGAAACAGAGAGGGAGAGAGATACAGAAACAGAGAGAGTGACAGATACAGAAACAGAGAGAGAGAGAGAGTGACAGAAACATAGAGAGAGCGAGAGAGTGACAGAAACAGAGAGCGAGAAAGATACAGAAACAGAGAGAGTGACAGAAATAGAGAGAGAGAGAGAGCTACAGAAACAGAGAAAGAGAGAGATACAGAAAGAGAGAGAGACAGAGCCAGAAACAGAGAGAGAGACAGAGACAGAAACAGAGAGAGCGAGAGAGTGACAGAAACAGAGAGCGAGAAAGATACAGAAACAGAGAGCGCGACAGAGACAGAATCAGAGAGAGACAGAGACAGAAACAGAGAGAGAGAGATAGTGACAGAAACAAAGAGAGTGACAGATACAGAAAGAGAGAGACAGAGACAGAAAGAGAGAGAGAGAGAGATAGTGACATAAACAGAGAGAGAGACAGAGACAGAAACAGAGAGAGAGACAGAGACAGAGAGAGAGAGAGAGAGTGACATAAACAGAGAGAGAGACAGAGACAGAAACAGAGAGAGAGACAGAGACAGAAACAGAGAGAGAGACAGAGACAGAAACAGAGAGAGAGACAGAGACAGAAACAGAGAGAGTGACAGAAACAGAGAGAGACAGAAACAGAGAGAGAGCCAGAGACAGAAACAGAGAGAGAGAGAGATACAGAAAGAGAGAGAGACAGAGACAGAAACAGAGAGAGAGACAGAGACAGAAACAGAGACATAGAAAGTAACAGAAACAGAGAGAGAGACAGAGACAGAAAGAGAGACAGAGACAGAAACAGAAACAGAGAGAGTGACAGAAACAGAGAGAGAGAAAGGTACAGAAAGAGAGAGAGACAGAAACAGAAACACTGAGAGAGACAGAGACAGAAACAGAGAGGGAGAGAGATACAGAAACAGAGAGAGCGACAGAGACAGAATCAGAGAGAGAGAGCGACATAAACAGAGAGAGAGACAGATACAGAAACAGAGAGAGAGAGAGTGACAGAAACAGAGTGAGAGACAGATACAGAAACAGAAAGAGAGAGAGTGACAGAAACAGAGAGAGAGACGGAAACAGAGAGAGACAGAAACTGAGAGACAGCCAGAGACAGAAACAGAGAGAGAGAGAGTGACAGAAACAGAGAGAGAGACAGATACAGAAAAAGAGAGAGAGAGACAGTGACAGAAACAGAGAGAGAGACAGAGACAGAAACAGAGAGAGAGACAGAGACAGAGAGAGAGAGAGAGAGTGACATAAACAGAGAGAGAGACAGAGACAGAAACAGAGAGAGAGACAGAGACAGAAACAGAGAGAGAGACAGAGACAGAAACAGAGAGAGAGACAGAGACAGAAACAGAGAGAGTGACAGAAACAGAGAGAGACAGAAACAGAGAGAGAGCCAGAGACAGAAACAGAGAGAGAGAGAGATACAGAAAGAGAGAGAGACAGAGACAGAAACAGAGAGAGAGACAGAGACAGAAACAGAGACATAGAAAGTAACAGAAACAGAGAGAGAGACAGAGACAGAAAGAGAGACAGAGACAGAAACAGAAACAGAGAGAGTGACAGAAACAGAGAGAGAGAAAGGTACAGAAAGAGAGAGAGACAGAAACAGAAACACTGAGAGAGACAGAGACAGAAACAGAGAGGGAGAGAGATACAGAAACAGAGAGAGCGACAGAGACAGAATCAGAGAGAGAGAGCGACATAAACAGAGAGAGAGACAGATACAGAAACAGAGAGAGAGAGAGTGACAGAAACAGAGTGAGAGACAGATACAGAAACAGAAAGAGAGAGAGTGACAGAAACAGAGAGAGAGACGGAAACAGAGAGAGACAGAAACTGAGAGACAGCCAGAGACAGAAACAGAGAGAGAGAGAGTGACAGAAACAGAGAGAGAGACAGATACAGAAAAAGAGAGAGAGAGACAGTGACAGAATCAGAGAGAGAGAGAGTGACAGAAACAGAGAGACAGATACAGAAACAGAGAGAGAGACAGAGACAGAAACAGAGAGAGAGAGAGAGCGACATAAACAGAGAGAGAGACAGAGACAGAAACAGAGAGAGTGACAGAAACAGAGAGAGACAGAAACAGAGAGAGAACCAGAGACAGAAACAGAGAGAGAGAGTCAGAGACAGAAACAGAGAGAGAGAGAGAGAGCGACATAAACAGAGAGAGAGACAGAGACAGAAACAGAGAGAGAGACAGAGACAGAAAGAGAGACAGAGACAGAAACAGAGAGAGTGACAGAAACAAAGAGAGAGAGAGATACAGAAAGAGAGAGAGACAGAGACAGAAACAGAGAGAGAGACAGAGACAGAAACAGAGACATAGAATGTGACAGATTCAGGGAGTGAGACAGAGACAGAAACAGAGAGGGAGAGAGATACAGAAACAGAGAGAGTGACAGATACAGAAACAGAGAGAGAGAGAGAGTGACAGAAACATAGAGAGAGCGAGAGAGTGACAGAAACAGAGAGCGAGAAAGATACAGAAACAGAGAGAGCGACAGAGACAGAATCAGAGAGAGAGAGAGACAGAAACAGAGAGAGAGACAGATACAGAAAGATAGAGAGACAGAGACAGTAACAGAGAGAGAGAGATAGTGACAGAAACAATGAGAGAGACAGATACAGAAAGAGAGAGACAGAGACAGAAACAGAGAGAGAGACAGGGACAGAAACAGAGATATAGACAGTGACAGAAAAAGAGAGAGAGAGAGACAGAAACAGAGAGAGAGTATGGGACAGAAACAGAGATATAGACAGTGACAGAAAAAGAGAGATACAGATACAGAAAGAGAGAGAGACAGAGACAGGAACAGGGAGAGAGAGAGAGTGACAGAAACATAGAGAGAGCGAGAGAGTGACAGAAACAGAGAGCGAGAAAGATACAGAAACAGAGAGAGTGACAGAAATAGAGAGAGAGAGAGAGCTACAGAAACAGAGAAAGAGAGAGATACAGAAAGAGAGAGAGACAGAGCCAGAAACAGAGAGAGAGACAGAGACAGAAACAGAGAGAGCGAGAGAGTGACAGAAACAGAGAGCGAGAAAGATACAGAAACAGAGAGCGCGACAGAGACAGAATCAGAGAGAGACAGAGACAGAAACAGAGAGAGAGAGATAGTGACAGAAACAAAGAGAGTGACAGATACAGAAAGAGAGAGACAGAGACAGAAAGAGAGAGAGAGAGAGATAGTGACATAAACAGAGAGAGAGACAGAGACAGAAACAGAGAGAGAGACAGAGACAGAGAGAGAGAGAGAGAGTGACATAAACAGAGAGAGAGACAGAGACAGAAACAGAGAGAGAGACAGAGACAGAAACAGAGAGAGAGACAGAGACAGAAACAGAGAGAGAGACAGAGACAGAAACAGAGAGAGTGACAGAAACAGAGAGAGACAGAAACAGAGAGAGAGCCAGAGACAGAAACAGAGAGAGAGAGAGATACAGAAAGAGAGAGAGACAGAGACAGAAACAGAGAGAGAGACAGAGACAGAAACAGAGACATAGAAAGTAACAGAAACAGAGAGAGAGACAGAGACAGAAAGAGAGACAGAGACAGAAACAGAAACAGAGAGAGTGACAGAAACAGAGAGAGAGAAAGGTACAGAAAGAGAGAGAGACAGAAACAGAAACACTGAGAGAGACAGAGACAGAAACAGAGAGGGAGAGAGATACAGAAACAGAGAGAGCGACAGAGACAGAATCAGAGAGAGAGAGCGACATAAACAGAGAGAGAGACAGATACAGAAACAGAGAGAGAGAGAGTGACAGAAACAGAGTGAGAGACAGATACAGAAACAGAAAGAGAGAGAGTGACAGAAACAGAGAGAGAGACGGAAACAGAGAGAGACAGAAACTGAGAGACAGCCAGAGACAGAAACAGAGAGAGAGAGAGTGACAGAAACAGAGAGAGAGACAGATACAGAAAAAGAGAGAGAGAGACAGTGACAGAAACAGAGAGAGAGAGAGTGACAGAAACAGAGAGACAGATACAGAAACAGAGAGAGAGACAGAGACAGAAACAGAGAGAGAGAGAGAGCGACATAAACAGAGAGAGAGACAGAGACAGAAACAGAGAGAGTGACAGAAACAGAGAGAGACAGAAACAGAGAGAGAACCAGAGACAGAAACAGAGAGAGAGAGTCAGAGACAGAAACAGAGAGAGAGAGAGAGAGCGACATAAACAGAGAGAGAGACAGAGACAGAAACAGAGAGAGAGACAGAGACAGAAAGAGAGACAGAGACAGAAACAGAGAGAGTGACAGAAACAAAGAGAGAGAGAGATACAGAAAGAGAGAGAGACAGAGACAGAAACAGAGAGAGAGACAGAGACAGAAACAGAGACATAGAATGTGACAGATTCAGGGAGTGAGACAGAGACAGAAACAGAGAGGGAGAGAGATACAGAAACAGAGAGAGTGACAGATACAGAAACAGAGAGAGAGAGAGAGTGACAGAAACATAGAGAGAGCGAGAGAGTGACAGAAACAGAGAGCGAGAAAGATACAGAAACAGAGAGAGCGACAGAGACAGAATCAGAGAGAGAGAGAGACAGAAACAGAGAGAGAGACAGATACAGAAAGATAGAGAGACAGAGACAGTAACAGAGAGAGAGAGATAGTGACAGAAACAATGAGAGAGACAGATACAGAAAGAGAGAGACAGAGACAGAAACAGAGAGAGAGACAGGGACAGAAACAGAGATATAGACAGTGACAGAAAAAGAGAGAGAGAGAGACAGAAACAGAGAGAGAGTATGGGACAGAAACAGAGATATAGACAGTGACAGAAAAAGAGAGATACAGATACAGAAAGAGAGAGAGACAGAGACAGGAACAGGGAGAGAGAGAGACAGAGACAGAAAAAGAGAGAGTGACAGAGACAGAAAGAGAAAGAGACAGGAACAGAGAGAGAGAGAGAGAGAGTGACAGAAACAGAGAGAGAGACAGAGACAGAAACAGAGAGAGTGCGAGAGATTGACAGAAGCAGAGACAGAGAAAGATACAGAAAAAGAGACAGCGACAGAGACAGGAACAGAGAGAGCGACAGGGTCAGAAACAGAGAGAAATACAGTAACAGAAACAGAGAGAGAGAGAGTGACAGAAACAGAGAGAGAGAGAGTGACAGAAACAGAGAGAGAGACAGATGCAGAAACACAGAGAGCGACACAGACAGAAACAGAGAGTGAGACAGGGACAGAAACAGAGACGTAGAAAGTGACAGAAACAGAGAGAGAGAGAGTGACAGAAACAGAGAGAGAGAAAGATACAGAAACAGAGAGAGAGAGACAGAGACAGAAACAGCGGGAAAGAGAGAGCGACATAAACAGAGAGAGAGACAGATACAGAAACAGAGAGAGAGAGAGTGACAGAAACAGAGAGAGAGACAGATACAGAAACAGAGAGAGAGAGACAGAGACAGAAACAGAGAGAGAGAGAGAGCGACATAAACAGAGAGAGAGACAGAGACAGAAACAGAGAGAGAGACAGAGACAGAGAGAGAGACAGAGACAGAAACAGAGAGAGAGAGAGACAGAGACAGAAACAGAGAGAGAGAGAGACAGAAAGAGAGACAGAGATAGAAACAGAGAGAGTGACAGAAATAGAGAGAGAGAGAGAGCTACAGAAACAGAGAAAGAGAGAGATACAGAAAGAATGAGAGACAGAGCCAGAAACAGAGAGAGAGACAGAGACAGAAACAGAGAGAGCGAGAGAGTGACAGAAACAGAGAGCGAGAAAGATACAGAAACAGAGAGCGCGACAGAGACAGAATCAGAGAGAGAGACAGAGACAGAAACAGAGAGAGAGTGATAGTGACAGAAACAAAGAGAGTGACAGATACAGAAAGAGAGAGACAGAGACAGAAACAGAGAGAGAGAGAGAGACAGAGAGAGAGAGAGAGTGACATAAACAGAGAGAGAGACAGAGACAGAAACAGAGAGAGAGACAGAGAGAGAAACAGAGAGAGAGACAGAGACAGAAACAGAGAGAGTGACAGAAACAGAGAGAGACAGAAACAGAGAGAGAGCCAGAGACAGAAACAGAGAGAGAGAGACAGCGACATAAACAGAGAGGGAGACAGAAACAGAGAGAGAGAGAGCGACAGAAACAGAGAGAGAGAGAGATACAGAAAGAGAGAGAGACAGAGACAGAAACAGAGAGAGAGACAGAGACAGAAACAGAGACATAGAAAGTAACAGAAACAGAGAGAGAGACAGAGACAGAAAGAGAGACAGAGACAGAAACAGAAACAGAGAGAGTGACAGAAACAGAGAGAGAGAAAGGTACAGAAAGAGAGAGAGACAGAAACAGAAACACTGAGAGAGACAGAGACAGAAACAGAGAGGGAGAGAGATACAGAAACAGAGAGAGAGAGCGACATAAACAGAGAGAGAGACAGATACAGAAACAGACAGAGAGAGAGTGACAGAAACAGAGAGAGAGAGAGACAGAAACAGAGAGAGAGAGACAGAGACAGAATCAAAGAGAGAGACAGGTACAGAAAGAGAGAGACAGAGACAGAAACAGAGAGTGAGACAGGGACAGAAACAGAGAGAGAGAGAGACAGAAACAGAGAGAGAGTAAGGGACAGAAACAGAGAGACAGATACAGATACAGAAAGAGAGACAGAGACAGGAACAGGGAGTGAGAGAGACAGAGACAGAAAAAGAGAGAGTGACAGAGACAGAAAGAGAAAGAGACAGGAACAGAGAGAGAGAGAGAGACAGAAACAGAGAGAGTGCGAGAGATTGACAGAAGCAGAGACAGAGAAAGATACAGAAAAAGAGAGAGCGACAGTGACAGAAACAGAGAGAGAGACAGATGCAGATTGAGAGAGAGACAGAGACAGAAACAGAGAGAGAGCGAGAGAGTGACAGAAACAGAGCGAGAGAAAGATACAGAAATACAGAGAGCGACACAGACAGAAACAGAGAGAGAGACAGAGACAGAAACAGGGAGCGAGTCAGGGACAGAAACAGAGACATAGACAGTGACAAACACAGAGAGAGAAAGAGACAGAAACAGAGAGAAAGAGAGAGAGCGACATAAACAGAGAGAGAGACAGATACTGAAACAGAGAGAGAGAGTGACAGAAACAGAGAGAGAGACAGATGCAGAATGAGAGAGAGACAGAGACAGAAACAGAGAGCGAGCGAGAGAGTGACAGAAACAGAGAGAGAGAAAGAACATATACAGAGAGAGTGACACAGAGAGAAACAGAGAGAGAGCGAGAGAGTGACAGAAACAGAGAGAGAGAAAGATACAGAAACACAGAGAGCGACACAGACAGAAACAGTGAGAGAGACAGAGACAGAAACAGAGAGCGAGACAGTGACAGAAACAGAGACATAGACAGTGACAAACACAGAGAGAGAAAGAGACAGAAACAGAGAGAGAGAGAGAATGACAGAAACAGAGAGAGAGACAGGTACAGGAACAGAGAGAGAGACAGGGACAGAAACAGGACGAAAAAGAGACAGAAACAGAGAGAGACAGGGACAGAAACAGAGAGAGAGAGAGGGAGTGACAGAAACAGACAGAGAGTGACAGAAACAGAGAGAGAGACAGATACAGAAACAGAGAGCGAGAGAAATAGACAAAAACAGAGAGAGACAGAGACAGAAACAGAGAGAGAGACAGAGACAGAAAGAGAGAGAGATACAGAGACAGAAACAGAGAGAGACAGGGATTGAAACAGAGACATAGACAGTGACAAGAACAGAGAGAGAAAGAGACAGAGACAGAGAGAGAGAGTGAGTGACAGAAACAGAGAGAGCGACAGATACAGAAAAAGAGAGAGACAGAGACAGGAACACAGAGAGAGAGAGACAGAGACAGAAACAGAGAGAGACAGAAACAGAGAGAGAGACAGGGACAGAAACAGAGAGAGAGAGAGACAGAGACAGAAACAGAGACATAGACAGTGACAGAAACAGAGACA
Organism: Squalus acanthias; assembly: GCA_030390025.1. Lineage (NCBI taxonomy): Eukaryota > Metazoa > Chordata > Chondrichthyes > Squaliformes > Squalidae > Squalus > Squalus acanthias. The sequence goes on from JASTWF010002227.1 coordinate 11,781, forward strand.
GAGACAGATACAGAAACAGAGAGAGAGACAGAGACAGAAACAGAGAGAGAGAGAGCGACAGAAACAGAGAGAGAGACAGAGACAGAAAGAGAGAGAGAGACAGAGACAGAAACAGAGAGAGAGACATTGACAGAAACAGAGAGAGAGACAGAGACAGAAACAGAGAGACAGAGACAGAAACAGAGAGAGACAGAGACAGAAACAGAGATAGAGAGAGTGACAGAAACAGAGAGAGAGAGATGCAGAAACAGAGAGAGAGACAGAGACAGAAAAAGAGAGAGAGAGACAGAGACAGAAACAGAGAGAGAGACAAAGACAGAAACAGTGAGAGAGACAAAGACAGAAACAGAGAGATAGACAGATACAGAAACAGAGAGAGTGCGAGAGAGTGACAGAAACAGAGAGCGAGAAAGATACAGAAACAGAGAGAGCAACAGAGACAGTAACAGAGAGGGAGAGAGAGAGTGACAGAAACAAAGAGAGAGACAGATACAGAAAGAGAGAGAGACAGAGACAGTAACAGAGAGGGAGAGAGAGAGTGACAGAAACAAAGAGAGAGACAGATACAGAAACAGAGACAGAGACAGAAACAGAGAGCGAGAAAGTGACAGAAACTGAGAGTGAGACAGATACAGAAACAGAGACATAGACAGTGACAAAACAGAGAGAGAGAGAGACAGGGACAGAAAAAGAGAGTGACAGAGACAGAAACAGAGAGAGAGACAGAAACAGAGAGAGAGAAAGGGACAGAAACAGAGAGAGATACAGATACAGAAACAGAGAGAGACAGAGACAGGAACAGAGAGAGAGACAGGGAAAAAAAAAGAGACATAGACAGAGACAGAAACAGAGAGAGAGACAGAGACAGAAACAGAGAGAGAGACAGGGACAGAAACAGAGACATAGACAGTGACAGAAAAAGAGAGAGAGAGAGACAGAAACAGAGAGAGAGACAGAGACAGAAACAGAGAGAGAGAGACAGAAACAGAGAGAGAGAAAGGCTCAGAAACAGAGAGAGATACAGATACAGAAAGAGAGAGAGACAGAGACAGGAACAGAGAGAGAGACAGAGACAGAAACAGAGAGAGAGAGCGAGAGATTGACAGAAACAGAGACAGAGAAAGATACAGAAAAAGAGAGAGCGACAGAGACAGAAACAAAGAGAGAGACAGAGACAGAAACAGAGAGAGAGACAGGGACAGAAACAGAGAGAGAGACAGAGACAGAAACAGAGAGAGAGACAGAGACAGAAACAGAGAGAGAGACAGATACAGAAACAGAGAGAGAGACAGAGACAGAAACAGAGAGAGAGACGGAGACAGAAACAGAGAGAGACAGAAACAGAGACAGAGACAGAAAAAGAGAGTGAGACAGAGACAGAAACAGAGAGAGAGACAGAGACAGAAACAGAGAGAGAAACAGAGACAGAAACTAGAGAGAGAGACAGAGACAGAAACAGAGAGAGAGACAGAGACAGATCAGAGAGAGAGACAGAGACAGAAACAGAGAGTGACAGACAGAAACAGAGACAGAGACAGAAACAGAGAGAGAGACAGAGACAGAAACAGAGAGAGAGAGACAGAAACAGAGACAGAGACAGAAAAAGAGAGAGAGACAGAGACAGAAAAAGAGAGAGAGACAGATACAGAAACAGAGAGAGAAACAGAGACAGAAACTAGAGAGAGAGACAGAGACAGAAACAGAGAGAGAGACAGAGACAGATCAGAGAGAGAGACAGAGACAGAAACAGAGAGTGACAGACAGAAACAGAGACAGAGACAGAAACAGAGAGAGAGACAGAGACAGAAACAGAGAGAGAGACAGAGACAGAAACAGAGAGAGCGAGAGAGTGACAGAAACAGAGAGAGAGACAGAGACAGAAACAGAGAGAGACATATACAGAAACAGAGAGATAGAGACAGAATCAGAAAGAGACATATACAGAAACAGGGAGACAGAGACAGAAACAGAGAGAGAGACAGAGACAGAAACAGAAAGAGAGACAGATACAGAAAGAGAGAGAGACAGAGACAGAAACAGAGAGAAAGACAGAGACAGAAACAGAGAGAGAGACTGAGACAGAAACAGAGAGAGAGAGAGAGAGCGACATAAGCAGAGAGTGAGACAGATACAGAAACAGGGAGATTGCCAGAGACAGAGAGAGAGAGAGTGACAGAAACAGGCAGAGAGAGAGATACAGAAACAGAGAGCGACAGAGACAGAAACAGAGAGAGAGAAAGAGACAGAAACAGAGAGAGAGACATAGACAGAAACAGAGAGAGAGACAGAGACAGAAACAGAGACATAGAAAGTGACAGAAACAGAGAGAGAGACAGATACAGAAAGAGAGAGAGAGACAGAGACAGAAACAGAGAGAGAGAGACAGAGAGAGACAGAGACAGAGAGAGAGAGAGATACAGAAACAGAGATGACAGAGACAGAAACAGAGAGAGTGACAGAGACAGAAACAGAGAGAGAGACAGAGACAGAAACAGAGAGAGACAGGGACAGAAACAGATACATAGACAGTGACAGAAACAGAGAGAGACAGAGACAGAAACAGAGAGAGAGAGAGAGCGACAGAAACACAGAGAGAGCGAGAGAGTGACAGAAACAGAGAGCGAGAAAGATACAGAAAAATAGAGAGACAGAGACAGGAACAGAGAGAGAGAGAGAGTGACAGAAACAGAGAGAGAGACGGAGACAGAAACAGAGAGAGAGAGAGCGACATAAACAGAGAGAGAGACAGAGACAGAAACAGAGACAGAGACAGAGACAGAAACAGAGAGAGAAAGACAGAGACAGAAACAGAGCGAGCGAGAGAGCGACATAAACAGAGAGAGACAGAGACAGAAAGAGAGAGAGAGACAGAAACAGAGAGAGTGAGAGCGACAGAAACAGAGAGAGAGAGATACAGAAAGAGAGAGAGAGACAGAGACAGAAACAGAGAGAGAGACAGAGACAGAAACAGAGAGAGAGACAGATAGAGAAACAGAGAGAGCGAGAGAGTGACAGAAACAGAGAGCGAGAAAGATACAGAAACAGAGAGAGCGACAGAGTCAGAATCAGAGAGAGTGACAGAGACAGAAACAGAGAGAGAGATAGTGACAGAAACAAAGAGAGAGACAGAAACAGAAAGAGAGAGACAGAGACAGAAAAAGAGAGAGAGAGAGACAGAAACAGAGACATAGTAAGTGACATTAACAGAGAGAGAGACAGGGACAGAAACAGAGACATAGAAAGTGACAGAAACAGAGAGAGAGAGAGTGAAGGAAACAGAGAGAGAGAGAGAGCGACATAAACAGAGAGAGAGACAGATACAGAAACAGAGAGAGAGAGAGCGACATAAACGGAGAGAGAGACAGAGACAGAAACAGAGAGAGAGACAGAGACAGAGACAGAGAGAGAGACAGAGACAAAGAGAGAGATACAGATACAGAACCAGAGAGAGAGACAGAGACAAAGAGAGAGACAGAGACAGAAACAGAGAGAGTGACAGAAACAGAGAGAGACAGAAACAGAGAGAGAGACAGAGACAGAAACAGAGACAGAGACAGAGACAGAAACAGAGAGAGAGAGAGAGAGAGACAAACAGAGAGAGCAACATAAACAGAGAGAGAGACAGAGACAGAAACAGAGAGACAGAGACAGAAACAGAGAGAGTGACAGAAACAGAGAGAGACAGAAACTGAGAGAGAGACAGAGACAGAAACAGAGAGAGAGAGAGAGAGACAGAAACAGAGAGAGGGACAGAGACAGAAACAGAGTGAGAGAGAGAGCGACATAAACAGAGAGCGAGACAGAGACAGAAACAGAGAGAGTGACAGAAACAGAGAGAGACAGAAACAGAGAGAGAGCCAGAGACAGAAACAGAGAGAGAGAGAGAGCGATATAAACAGAGAGAGAGACAGAAACAGAGAGAGAGACAGAGACAGAAAGAGAGACAGAGGCAGAAACAGAAACTGAGAGAGTGACAGAAACAGAGAGAGAGAGAGCGACAGATACAGAGAGAGAGGGAGATACAGAAAGAGAGAGAGAGAGATAGAAACAGAGAGGGAGAGAGATACAGAAACAGAGAGAGCGACAGAGACAGAATCAGAGAGAGAGATTGACAGAAACAGAGAGAGAGACAGATACAGAAAGATAGAGAGACAGAGACAGTAACAGAGAGAGAGAGATAGTGACAGAAACAAAGAGAGAGACAGATACAGAAAGAGAGAGCGAGACAGGGACAGAAACAGAGAGAGAGACAGAGACAGGAACAGAGACATAGACAGTGACAGAAACAGAGAGACAGAGACAAAAACAGAGAGAGAGTAAGGGACAGAAACAGAGAGAGATACAGATACAGAAAGAGACAGAGTGACAGAGACAGAAAGAGAAAGAGACAGGAACAGAGAGAGAGACAGAGACAGAAATAGAGAGAGCGACAGAGACAGGAACAGAGAGAGAGAGAGAGAGAGTGACAGAAACAGAGAGAGAGACAGATGCAGAATGAGAGAGAGACAGAGACAGAAACAGAGAGAGAGACAGAGACAGAAACAGAGACATAGACAGTGACAAACACAGAGAGAGAAAGAGACAGAAACAGAGAGAGAGAGAGCGACATAAACAGAGAGAGAGACAGATACAGAAACAGAGATAGAGAGACAGAGACAGAAACAGAGAGAGAGAGAGAGCGACATAAACAGAGAGAGAGACAGAGACAGACACAGAGAGAGACAGAGACAAAGAGAGAGACAGAGACAGAAACAGAGAGAGTGACAGAAACAGAGAGAGACAGAAACAGAGAGAGAGACAGAGATAGAAAAAGAGAGAGAGACAGATACAGAAACAGAGAGAGAGAGACAGAGACAGAAACAGAGAGAGAGAGAGCGACATAAACAGAGTGAGAGACAGATACAGAAACAGAAAGAGAGAGAGTGACAGAAACAGAGAGAGAGACAGAAACAGAGAGAGACAGAAACTGAGAGACAGCCAGAGACAGAAACAGAGAGAGAGACAGATACAGAAACAGAGAGAGAGAGACAGATACAGAAACAGAGAGAGAGAGAGAGCGACATAAACAGAGTGAGAGACAGATACAGAAACAGAAAGAGAGAGAGTGACAGAAACAGAGAGAGAGACAGAAACAGAGAGAGACAGAAACTGAGAGACAGCCAGAGACAGAAACAGAGAGAGAGAGAGTGACAGAAACAGAGAGAGAGACAGATACAGAAACAGAGAGAGAGAGACAGTGACAGAAACAGAGAGAGAGAGAGTGACAGAAACAGAGAGACAGATACAGAAACAGAGAGAGAGACAGAGACAGAAACAGAGAGAGAGAGAGAGCGACATAAACAGAGAGAGAGACAGAGACAGAAACAGAGAGAGAGACAGAGACAGAAACAGAGAGAGAGACAGAGACAGAAACAGAGAGAGTGACAGAAACAGAGAGAGACAGAAACAGAGAGAGAACCAGAGACAGAAACAGAGAGAGAGAGTCAGAGACAGAAACAGAGAGAGAGAGAGAGAGCGACATAAACAGAGAGAGAGACAGAGACAGAAACAGAGAGAGAGACAGAGACAGAAAGAGAGACAGAGACAGAAACAGAGAGAGAGACAGAAACAAAGAGAGAGAGAGATACAGAAAGAGAGAGAGACAGAGACAGAAACAGAGAGAGAGACAGAGACAGAAACAGAGACATAGAATGTGACAGATTCAGGGAGTGAGACAGAGACAGAAACAGAGAGGGAGAGAGATACAGAAACAGAGAGAGTGACAGATACAGAAACAGAGAGAGAGAGAGAGTGACAGAAACATAGAGAGAGCGAGAGAGTGACAGAAACAGAGAGCGAGAAAGATACAGAAACAGAGAGAGCGATAGAGACAGAATCAGAGAGAGAGAGAGACAGAAACAGAGAGAGAGACAGATACAGAAAGATAGAGAGACAGAGACAGTAACAGAGAGAGAGAGATAGTGACAGAAACAATGAGAGAGACAGATACAGAAAGAGAGAGACAGAGACAGAAACAGAGAGAGAGACAGGGACAGAAACAGAGATATAGACAGTGACAGAAAAAGAGAGAGAGAGAGACAGAAACAGAGAGAGAGACAGAGACAGAAACAGAGATATAGACAGTGACAGAAAAAGAGAGCTACAGATACAGAAAGAGAGAGAGACAGAGACAGGAACAGGGAGAGAGAGAGACAGAGACAGAAAAAGAGAGAGTGACAGAGACAGAAAGAGAAAGAGACAGGAACAGAGAGAGAGAGAGAGAGACTGACAGAAACAGAGAGAGAGAAAGATACAGAAAAAGAGAGAGCGACAGAGACAGGAACAGAGAGAGCGACAGGGTCAGAAACAGAGGGAAATACAGTAACAGAAACAGAGAGAGAGAGAGTGACAGAAACAGAGAGAGAGACAGATGCAGAAACACAGAGAGCGACACAGACAGAAACAGAGAGTGAGACAGGGACAGAAACAGAGATGTAGAAAGTGACAGAAACAGAGAGAGAGAGAGTGACAGAAACAGAGAGAGAGAAAGATATAGAAACAGAGAGAGAGAGACAGAGACAGAAACAGCGGGAAAGAGAGAGCGACATAAACAGAGAGAGAGACAGATACAGAAACAGAGAGAGAGAGAGTGACTGAAACAGAGAGAGAGACAGATACAGAAACAGAGAGAGAGAGACAGAGACAGAAACAGAGAGAGAGAGAGAGCGACATAAACAGAGAGAGAGACAGAGACAGAAACAGAGAGAGAGACAGAGACAGAGAGAGAGACAGAGACAGAAACAGAGAGAGAGAGACAGAGACAGAAACAGAGAGAGAGACAGAAAGAGAGACAGAGAGAGATACAGAAATAGAGAGAGAGAGAGCTACAGAAACAGAGAAAGAGAGAGATACAGAAAGAGAGAGAGACAGAGCCAGAAAAAGAGAGAGAGACAGAGACAGAAACAGAGAGAGCGAGAGAGTGACAGAAACAGAGAGCGAGAAAGATACAGAAACAGAGAGCGCGACAGAGACAGAATCAGAGAGAGAGACAGAGACAGAAACAGAGAGAGAGAGATAGTGACAGAAACAAAGAGAGAGACAGAGACAGAAACAGAGAGAGAGACAGAGACAGAGAGAGAGAGAGAGAGTGACATAAACAGAGAGAGAGACAGAGACAGAAACAGAGAGAGAGACAGAGACAGAAACAGAGAGAGACAGAAACAGAGAGAGAGCCAGAGACAGAAACAGAGAGAGAGAGACAGCGACATAAACAGAGAGGGAGACAGAAACAGAGAGAGAGAGAGCGACAGAAACAGAGAGAGAGAGAGATACAGAAAGAGAGAGAGACAGAGACAGAAACAGAAACAGAGAGAGTGACAGAAACAGAGAGAGAGAAAGGTACAGAAAGAGAGAGAGACAGAAACAGAAACACTGAGAGAGACAGAGACAGAAACAGAGAGGGAGAGAGATACAGAAACAGAGAGAGAGAGAGTGACAGAAACAGAGAGAGCGACAGAGACAGAATCAGAGAGAGAGAGCGACATAAACAGAGAGAGAGACAGATACAGAAACAGAGAGAGAGAGAGTGACAGAAACAGAGAGAGAGACAGATACAGAAACAGAGAGAGAGAGACAGAGACAGAATCAAAGAGAGAGACAGGTACAGAAAGAGAGAGACAGAGACAGAAACAGAGAGAGAGACAGGGACAGAAACAGAGAGAGAGAGAGACAGAAACAGAGAGAGAGTAAGGGACAGAAACAGAGAGACAGATAGAGATACAGAAAGAGAGACAGAGACAGAAACAGGGAGTGAGAGAGACAGAGACAGAAAAAGAGAGAGTGACAGAGACAGAAAGAGAAAGAGACAGAAACAGAGAGAGTGCGAGAGATTGACAGAAGCAGAGACAGAGAAAGATACAGAAAAAGAGAGAGCGACAGTGACAGAAACAGAGAGAGAGACAGATGCAGATTGAGAGAGAGACAGAGACAGAAACAGAGAGAGAGCGAGAGAGTGACAGAAACAGAGCGAGAGAAAGATACAGAAATACAGAGAGCGACACAGACAGAAACAGAGAGAGAGACAGAGACAGAAACAGGGAGCGAGTCAGGGACAGAAACAGAGACATAGACAGTGACAAACACAGAGAGAGAAAGAGACAGAAACAGAGAGAGAGAGAGAGCGACATAAACAGAGAGAGAGACAGATACTGAAACAGAGAGAGAGAGAGTGACAGAAACAGAGAGAGACAGATGCAGAATGAGAGAGAGACAGAGACAGAAACAGAGAGAGAGCGAGAGAGTGACAGAAACAGAGAGAGAGAAAGAACATATACAGAGAGAGTGACACAGAGAGAAACAGAGAGAGAGCGAGAGAGTGACAGAAACAGAGAGAGAGAAAGATACAGAAACACAGAGAGCGACACAGACAGAAACAGTGAGAGAGACAGAGACAGAAACAGAGAGCGAGACAGTGACAGAAACAGAGACATAGACAGTGACAAACACAGAGAGAGAAAGAGACAGAAACAGAGAGAGAGAGAGAGTGACAGAAACAGAGAGAGAGAGAGAGAGAGACATAAACAGAGAGAGATACAGATACAGAAACAGAGAGAGAGAGAGTGACAGAAACAGAGAGAGAGACAGAGACAGAAACAGAGAGAGAGACAGATACAGAAACAGAGAGAGAGAGACAGAGACAGAAACAGCGGCAAAGAGAGAGCGACATAAACAGAGAGAGAGACAGAGACAGAAACAGAGACAGAGACAGAGACAGAGAGAGAGACAGAGACAGAAACAGAGAGACAGAAACAGAGAGAGAGACAGAGACAGAGAGAGAAACAGAGACAGAAACAGAGAGAGAGAGACAGAGACAGAAAGAGAGAGAGAGAGACAGAAAGAGAGACAGAGATAGAAACAGAGAGAGTGACAGAAATAGAGAGAGAGAGAAAGCTACAGAAACAGAGAAAGAGAGAGATACAGAAAGAGAGAGAGACAGAGACAGAAATAGAGAGAGCGAGAGAGTGACAGAAACAGAGAGCGAGAAAGATACAGAAACAGAGAGAGCGACAGAGACAGAATCAGAGAGAGAGACAGAGTCAGAAACAGAGAGAGAGACAGAAACAGAGAGAGAGACAGAGACAGAAACAAAGAGAGTGAGAGAGAGACAGATACAGAGAGAGACAGAGACAGAAACAGAGAGAGAGAGACAGAAACAGAGAGAGAGAGAGAGAGCGACATAAACAGAGAGAGAGACAGAGACAGAAACAGAGAGAGAGACAGAGACAGAAACAGAGAGAGTGACAGAAACAGAGAGAGACAGAAACAGAGAGAGAGCCAGAGACAGAAACAGAGAGAGAGAGACAGCGACATAAACAGAGAGGGAGACAGAAACAGAGAGAGAGAGAGCGACAGAAACAGAGAGAGAGACAGAGACAGAAACAGAGAGGGAGAGAGATACAGAAACAGAGAGAGCGACAGAGACAGAATCAGAGAGAGAGAGCGACATAAACAGAGAGAGAGACAGATACAGAAACAGAGAGAGAGAGAGTGACAGAAACAGAGAGAGAGACAGATACAGAAACAGAGAGAGAGAGACAGAGACAGAAACAAAGAGAGAGACAGAGACAGAAACAGAGAGAGAGAGACAGAAACAGAGAGAGAGTAAGGGACAGAAACAGAGAGACAGATACAGATACAGAAAGAGAGAGAGACAGAGACAGGAACAGGGAGTGAGAGAGACAGGGACAGAAAAAGAGAGAGTGACAGAGACAGAAAGAGAAAGAGACAGGAACAGAGAGAGAGAGAGAGAGTGACAGAAACAGAGACAGAGACAGAGACAGAAACAGAGAGAGTGCGAGAGATTGACAGAAGCAGAGACAGAGAAAGATACAGAAAAAGAGAGAGCGACAGAGACAGGAACAGAGAGAGCGACAGGGTCAGAAACAGAGAGAAATACAGTAACAGAAACAGAGAGAGAGAGAGTGACAGAAACAGAGAGAGAGACAGATGCAGAAACACAGAGAGCGACACAGACAGAAACAGAGAGTGAGACAGGGACAGAAACAGAGACGTAGAAAGTGACAGAAACAGAGAGAGAGAGAGAGTGACAGAAACAGAGAGAGAGACAGATACAGAAACAGAGAGAGAGAGACAGAGACAGAAACAGCGGGAAAGAGAGAGCGACATAAACAGAGAGAGAGACAGATACAGAAACAGAGAGAGAGAGAGTGACAGAAACAGAGAGAGAGACAGATATAGAAACAGAGAGAGAGAGACAGAAACAGAAACAGAGAGAGAGAGAGAGCGACATAAACAGAGAGAGAGACAGAGACAGAAACAGAGAGAGAGACAGAGACAGAGAGAGAGACAGAGACAGAAACAGAGAGAGAGAGACAGAGACAGAAACAGAGAGAGAGAGAGAGACAGAAAGAGAGACAGAGATAGAAACAGAGAGAGTGACAGAAATAGAGAGAGAGAGAGAGCTACAGAAACAGAGAAAGAGAGAGATACAGAAAGAGAGAGAGACAGAGCCAGAAACAGAGAGAGAGACAGAGACAGAAACAGAGAGAGCGAGAGAGTGACAGAAACAGAGAGCGAGAAAGATACAGAAACAGAGAGCGCGACAGAGACAGAATCAGAGAGAGAGACAGAGACAGAAACAGAGAGAGAGAGATAGTGACAGAAACAAAGAGAGAGACAGATACAGAAAGAGAGAGACAGAGACAGAAAGAGAGAGAGAGAGAGAGAGTGACATAAACAGAGAGAGAGACAGAGACAGAAACAGAGAGAGAGACAGAGACAGAGAGAGAGAGAGAGAGTGACATAAACAGAGAGAGAGACAGAGACAGAAACAGAGAGAGAGACAGAGACAGAAACAGAGAGAGTGACAGAAACAGAGAGAGACAGAAACAGAGAGAGAGCCAGAGACAGAAACAGAGAGAGAGAGACAGCGACATAAACAGAGAGGGAGACAGAAACAGAGAGAGAGAGAGCGACAGAAACAGAGAGAGAGAGAGATACAGAAAGAGAGAGAGACAGAGACAGAAACAGAGAGAGAGACAGAGACAGAAACAGAGACATAGAAAGTAACAGAAACAGAGAGAGAGACAGAGACAGAAAGAGAGACAGAGACAGAAACAGAAACAGAGAGAGAGACAGAAACAGAGAGAGAGAAATGTAAGGGATTCCTGACCCTGCGTGTCTCGCAGCCTGTGAGATTCACGCGGCTCTGTGCAGCCTGTATGTCAGTGCGGGTCTAGGCCTGGTTGCCTGTTCTGGTCTCCAGCCAGTCTGGGAACACTAGACACACCTGTGAGTGGTTCGAATCACTCTCCCTTACGGTTCTAGACACTGGTGTAAGGGATACTCTCCTGACCCTGCGTGTCTCGTAGCCTGTGAGGTTCACGCGGCTCTGTGCAGCCTGTATGTCAGTGCGGGTCTAGGCCTGGTCTCCAGCCAGTCTGGGAACACTAGACACCCCTGTGAGTGGTTCGAATCACTCTCCCTTACGGTTCTAGACACTGGACTTAGATGCGAGAGCAGTAATGGAGATAAAACTCATGTAGACTTGGTTTGAACGGTACGAAATGGAAAATCTTTATTGCATGATACTTAAAATTATGAAATACATGTCATATGCACAGATTAATGACAGTACAATCTTACAAACAGTTATAATCACTCTTAGGGAAACGAGGAACGACCAGCACAACGTAAATAGGGCACACATTACAAATATCCTTAAACTTTAAACCCTCCCCTATCAATAACTATCCTAAAACTAGCTTCGTAGGATCCCGAGACTCATGCTCACCACTCGTAATAACTCGGAGAAATCCCGAATAGCTGATCGGATGTTTTTCACCGCAGCACCCACGTGTTGGTCAGGAGATCTCCTGGTCCCACTTGTTTACTGCTTCTGCTGCTCGGTCAGTCGGCTGGACCGTCCGCTGTAGTGAAGACCTCTGTTGGTTGGATACAGGGTATGGTGGAGCACCGTTGTCAATATCGCTGATACGATGTGTTTGCACAGTCCAGTTATCATCGATGCAATATGTCTTGTTAAAGAAGAAAACTTCCTTTTCGAGTAGACTTGGCTGATCGACCTACAGGCGCGGTCGGGATTTACTGACCGTGGCGATGGATAAGGTCTTCTTCTCTTCTCCTCTCATCTCATCTCATCTCATCTCATCTCGGGCCTTTGGTTCCGCTGCCAGCTACCAACATAGGTCTTTGCAACAGTCTTTTACCCAGGAGCAGCCACGAGGTTACGAATCGACCGGATAAAACACAGGAGCAGCCACGATGATAACAGCAGCAAGCGGCAAGAGTCACGAACACGAGGCAAGAGAGCGAATGGACGGTTTGGGCCTGCAATTATAGTGCACAGTTCTTCCGTTTCCCGCCCAACTACAATGTCCATTCTTTTGTTTAAGGTTTGGCGCCCAAAAATGTCCTGTATGGGTGATCTCTGTCCTTAATGGGTTTCGGGGCTACTCCTGAATGTTTGAGTACCTGTTAATATTTCTCCCATTGTCAAATCGGTCGGTGTTCCCCCTGGAGGGGTTTGGGGCTTCCAAGTGTCCTGTATAACTACCTGCTAACGGCTCTCTCATCGTAGAGCCGTTGGGAGTTTACATATTAATGTCCTTTGGATGGGCCCTTGATGGCTTTCCTTTGTACCTGGGAGACCGATTCCAGTATCGATGTTTATACTGTAAACCCATAATGTCCTGTGTATTGTCTTCACTGTGCTGAATCGTTATCGATCCTGCAAAAATGTTTATTGGAACGCCATCTTGTCTGCCTGCCGAAAAGTCTCGAATGTTCTGTCACGCGGTGCGGCGGCCATTTTACAGGCTGCTTGTGTCCAATTTAAACCTGACAGCATTCCGCTGAAATAAAAGCTGTTTTGAACGAAACTTGTGTTTTCTCCTTATTAAAATGAAATCGCGATAATTGCGAATTCTACAGTCCCTCCTGTTGATGCGAATAACTCCGCTTATCGTATCAAAAACTCAGTGGTGAGCAATCTTATCTCGATTTCACTCCGAATCCAGTAAATTAATCCCATAAAATTTTAACTTCACTAGGGTCTCTGTGTCGTCCTTATTTCCCAAGAAAATCACACTTTATATCACCATAGGCATCATTTGCCCTTAAACTTACACCACTTGTCTTCCTTCCCGGCGTAACCAGGCCGATACCTCACGCATCACCTGTATATTTATCTTTTATTCAGGGAAAGGAAAAACAAAACCCAAAAACCAAACAATCAACACCATCACCAAAATAAACAAATCCCAACTCTTAAACATGTCGAGTTTCCAACGTATTGACAATGAGTACAACTTCCGCGGCGCACGTGGCGAGCGGGAGTGACGCCATTTTCCTATTACACTGCGCTCTCATCGTGCACGCGCACGTAACGTTCTCGCCACTCTCCCGTGTTCTCATGCTTGGTGAGGCGCTTGTCTCTTTTACAATGTATGAACAAAAGGTATACTACAATAAACACTTGACAGACGACTAAAATGTGGGAGGCTATTCTGACCCATGAGGGCACTTCAATATTCGTGAACAGATTCCACCACGGTGGAACCACTATGTCCAAAATGTCTGTACCTATCTCGACGGTTTTCTGTTCTAATGTATAAAAATGCTTTTGTGACACCGCGACGGCTTTCAGAAGTTTGGTTAAATGCTCGGGGAGAGGGGGAATGAGGTACCCAAAATGTGCGACAAATCGCTGCAAGTCGGTAAAATTCTCTTTTACTGTGAGATGAACAGTGGATGGTTCAGGGATTGGGATAATTCGCTGTTGTGCTACTTGAACTTCAGCCCTGGGTTTAAAACAGAAACTGCTGTCACTCACCGGACACCGGCTACGGTTTCCATGCTGGTAGTGTTGCGCTGCAGTGGTAACACAATATGTTCCACCCCCGATGTATGCTACCTGCGGAGGCACATGATCTTGTGCCATTGCCTCCATGGTGCAATTCATGGACTTGGCGCCAGCCGTTCTGAACCCGCACTGTGGTGTTAAAAAGGCATTCAAGTGCTGGGGGCACAGTATTATGTGTGCTCCCCTGCCACGACAACCAGAGAGATCTGTACCTGTCATCGTTTGCTCCCAGCGGATGACGTAAGGTGGAACCGCTGCATAACGAATGTGGGCTCCCCCCTGAATGACACCAATGTTCTCTACCCGATACACCGGGGCGGGCTTTGCTGTGTTGCCCAAAACCGGCATGCGTAATACTATTCCCATAATAGTATGGTTTGAACGTCCGCAGTCCACGGGGACTGGGTAAGCTTCTGAAGCTAGCCTGAGCTGGCACGGACTTAATGCATTCTGAAAAGGGTGGAGCGCCCGCAGGTGTTTGTTACTTATCCAGGACGGGACCAAACCTTGTTTTAAATCCTCCAAATTACTGCGGCCCTCGCCCAGTAACCACGCCCCGTAAAGCACGCACACCTCGTTCTGCGCAGCTTGATCGGATGCATTCCGATCTTCCCTAATCAGGGCATTTACCGTACGCGCATGTTTCTCCAGCTCTGCTATAATCTCTTTTAAGTGTAGTGTCATGGCTTGGTCCTCGTGCAGACCCGACCCTACCACTTTATTCTCATCTGTAAGAATATCCTTTAACTGTGTTTTTAAACCATTAATCTGGGTCTGCAGCTCCACACTGTCTAGAGCGTTGACCACAGATGTCCCTGTGTTAAAAGCAGTGAACGCATCGTTCACCAAACCCCTTCTTTGCCTCCCTACTTGGTCCAAAACTTCCTGCGGTGCGGTGTATAAACTTGTCTTATCGATTTCTGCAAAATCAAACTCGTAAAATTGCCTGAACATCTTGGTCAACAGGACCTGGTACAACTGTTCCGTCTTTTTGGGGCACCACTCTGGTAACCGTACCTCAGTGAGATTTAAAATCACCGAGGCCACCGCGTAATGTACCCCCTGAAATAGTATCTGGTCTGTGGGGACCAGTACCAAACCGTTCCCGGGTCCCTTACTAGTTTTAGGGCACCCTTCTTCCTCAGTTAGAACCACCGGAATCGTGGGCGGGGCTTTGCGTGGGCGCGTAATGAGCTCAGTGGCATTTACTGGGATCGGAGAGTATGGGGCTCCGCACCCCCTGGTGCTCGCATCCCACCTCATCCCCTGTCCGTTATCCTGCCACTGGTTAATAAAGAATATGGAGATGCCTTTGGGGCAAACGTACTTTGACCCCCACATACAAACATAAATCCCCTCATCTGGTTCCCACCATTTGTCCCAACAGACTTTCACTTGTCCATCTGTCCCCGTAATTGTCCGATGGGTATTATTACCCAGTCGCTCCCACTCAACCGAAGAGTTCCTCATAGTTTTGCTCAGCTTTCGCAGCCACCACCATCGGCTCAATGGGACATTCCCACTGCAGGTCAAACAAATCCGTTTGCCGACGGTGACGCTGATCCTGGGTGCGATGATCCGTACTTTGGGGCACATTAAAGAAGTCTCTTTGTAGGCGAACCCCGATGTGCTGGAATACTCCGTTGAGTTCGTTCCCAGCCATCCTGGCCACCTTCCCTTGTGGAAATAGGTGCTGGTCCCTTCTGCCTTCCGTCTTCCGGTTCCATCCACCGCGATGGGGGCCGTGTCCCCGGAACATCCAAACACCACGACATCCTTGGTGAGGCCCCGATAGGCCAATCCACATCCGATTGCCACGAGCAAAACTAGAAGTCGTTCCATCCTTCCTTGGTTCCTGTGATCAGATAGAATGAGGTAGCCAGCCTCGCAAAAAGTCTCTGGCTTTTGTGACGGGTGAGCGGGTCCCCTGACCTCGCCTCACGTAAACTTCAACGTTTGCTAAATAGACTTCCTCTAAACCTAGCCTTAAAACTCCCATCATTTGTCGTTATCTGTTAAAAACACTACAAACTTAAACTTATTAAAACTACTTAAAACTTTAAACTAAACTTAAAACCTTAAACTAATAACTTTACAATGCCGCCCGTTCTCAGGGCGGCCCCTTTAAATCCTGAGAAGGCTGCTGCGAGCTCTTCCCGACGGTGGGAGGGCACTGACCCTTCCCTCTGATCTGCCGCAGCCTGTTGCTGCGCTGACCCTTTCCTCTGATCTGCCGCAGCCTGTTACTGCCTCGATGTGGCCTGTCTCTACCCGGGTTATCTTAACCTGAAACTTACGCCCTGGGGCAGCCTGTGGACCTGACCACGTCTTCCTGGGCTGGGGTACTCTGCTTGACCTACGGGGAATTGCTATGGGCGGGGGCTCCGTGACGGACGGACCGGGTCCCGAGACCTTCAACGGGATGACCTGGGGTTCCATCACAGGCGCCAGCCCCGCCTCCGCTGACTCCGCCTCCCTAACCTCGGGGCTGGCAGTTCGGGGCCCCGCCCTGCTCGGCCCAGCAGGCGGCCCTTCACTCGCGAACTCTGCCTCCCCCGAGGACTGGACGTTCAAAGCGGGCGGCCACACCTCTGGGAACCACATAGCGGCTGGCCCGGCCTCCTCTAGCTCCTTCCTCCTGCTGTCGGGACCTGCAGCTTGTGTGTCCACCCCGTATGGATCTCTACCTAGCGGCCCCAATCCTTCCAGACCGTTCCTCTGAAACCACCCGTCATCATCACTATGCTCATCTGCACTATCCTCATCTGACCAGGGTACCCTGGGGTCCTCGTCATCTAACCCCCAACTCCAGAAAAACGCTGCATGATCGTCCGGGATGTCCCTTCCCCTGATGCAAGCTGCTACGCCTGCCTGTGTGCCTTGTGGTCCTACCTGGGGCTGTGTTTTCCCATTGGCGGGATTTACCCCTGTAGTTTTCCCTTGCGCACCCGGCTGGTACAGTTTACATTGGTTTATGTGGAACCACTTAGTGCGCCGAGGTACTTTTACGGCGTAAACCATGGGACTCGCCTTGTCTACAATGTTGTAGGGTCCCATATACAGTGGTTCCAGACTCCCTACTCTGGCGTAGTTTCTGACCATGACCTGGTCTCCTACTTCCCACTCCCGCGTTTTGCGGGGTTCCAGCAACAAGCGATTGCCCTGGTGCTGCCTTCCCATGTTCCCAGCCGCCTGCTCATAAACTTGCTTCAGGCGCTCCAAGAGAGTTTGGGCGAACTTGTCCCTGCTGATCTCTTGAAGCTGACCCTCAGTGAGCACCGGGGCTAGCACATGGGTGGGGGTTCGCATGAGCCTGCCGGTCATTACCTCGTGCGGGGAGTACCCCGTACTTTTTGACTGACTGGCCCGGACCCCCATGAGGACTAAAGGCAGAACTTCCGCCCATTTTTGGGGCGAGTTCCTAGTCTCTTTCCTCAATTTCTCCTTCAGGGTCCGGTTCATACGTTCAACAATCCCGGATGACTGGGGATTGTGTGCTACGTGCCACTTCCCTTCAATGCCCAAAAGCATGAGGGTGTTCTGCATCACCTGGCCGGTGAAATGACTCCCTTGGTCTGACTCCACGAAACGGGGGAGTCCCCACCGCGAGAACACTTCCCGGACCAAGATTTTTGCTGTACCCAGTGCCGTAGCTGTTCGACAAGGGAAGGCTTCCACCCACTTGGAAAACACATCCACCAGGACGAGGCAGTACTTATAACCTCCCTGGGTGGTGGGCAGGGGTCCTATATAGTCGATCTGTATCGACTGCCATGGTCCCTCTACCCTTCTTACGTGTCCCATGGGCACCTTCCTTTTCTGGGGGTCTGGGTTGTTTGCAGCGCACACAAGACAGTTTGCACAGAACTCGCGGACTTGTTCCCTGAGCCCTGGCCACCATCCCGCTTGCTCTACCCGTTGCCAGGTAACCTCGGGCCCGGGGTGCCCTGCCCCTGGTCCCTCGTGAGCCAACTGGAGGAATTCCCTCCTGTGCTGCTGCGGCACAACCCACTGCTCCTCGCGGAACAGCATGCCTTCCTTAACTGAGAGGGTTGCCGTACTGTACGGACCTTCTACCTGCCTCCCCTCAGCAATCGTTTTTAGGACTGCTTTTAGGGCGGGATCCTGGGCTTGGACGGTCTTAAGGTCTAGGGGCAATGCTACCCTGGTGTTCCCGGTATTCCCGTCCCCGCCTCGGACCGCTGCTATGGGTCCGGTTCTATAGGGGTTCCAGAAAGTACCGTCGCGGGCACCCTCCCTGGCTAGCGCATCCGCCTGCCGGTTGCCCTCCCCACGGGGCTCTGTGGAGGAGTGAGCTTTCACCTTATGGATGAAAATCTCTCCTTCCTCCCCTACTGCTGCTGCTAAGATCTTCTCCAGCAAGGGCTTCACCGTTAAAGGTCGCCCGTCCGCGGAGGTGTATCCACGGCGGGACCAAATGGCCAGGTATTCCGTACACGAATTGCAGGTGAACATACTGTCCGAGCAAATCGTGTATGGGGTTGGGAAAATGTCTGGGTGGGTCACCACGTACACCACGGCAGACAGCTCAGCTGCTGCGCGCTCATGGTGCTAGGGAGCTTGATCGCCAGGGCAAGGTCTGCCGCAGGGTCATAAACTCCACACCCTGTGAGTCGCTCGCCAGCAGATACTGTGCTAGACCCATCAACATAAATCTCGCGCCCAGTGGGATGTATCCCGGCCCGTAAACCTATGTTGACGTCCCACACCCCCTCCACCGAACACCGGTGGGCTGTACCGGGGTATACCAAATTGGCCGCAAGCCTGGGCTCGCAAAGACCTTTTACTCTGATGTCCAACTGGGAGAGAAGAAGGGTCCAACGCGCAATGCGTGCGCTGCTTACGGTCCCGTCTTTAATCCTCCCATCCAGAAGCATCTTAGTTGGTGTGTGATGTGTGAGGAGAGTGATGGGAGAGAGCCCTGTGAAGATCGCTGATCTTTTCACAGCCCAATGCGTGGCTAAAAGGTGCCTTTCGCAATTGGAAAAACTTCTCTCCACATCCGTTAATACCCTGGATGAATAGACAACCGGCCTCAGCTTGCCGTGACGCTCTTGGAGCAGCACGGCGCTTAAGCTGTCTCCGCTGGCAGCTACCTCCAGGAAAAACTCCTTCCCCCCATCTATGGCCCCTAAGGCTGGCGCGGTCTGCAGATCCCTTTTTAACTTCTCGAAGGCTGCTTGGCAGCCCTCGTCCCAAAGCCACTCTACTCCCTTATGGAGGAGTCGGAGGAGCGGCGCCGCTGTGGCCGCATAATCCTCGATAAAATCCCTGCAGTAACCGGTCAGTCCCAAGAAGGACCTCACACCCCTTACGTTGTTGGGAATCGGTAATTCTTGCACCGACTCCCTCCTTGCTTTGTCTATGGCTCTTTCCCCAGCGCGTAGGGTCAGTCCCAGGAATTTTACTTCCTGCTGACCGATACGTGCTTTCTTTGGGTTTACTTTAAAACCCTTTCTCGCTAACAGCTCCAATAACTCGTCCAGCAGTGGTCCGTGCTCCTCCCTTGAGTCCGTAAATAGGAGCAAATCATCCACATACTGTACTATCTGATTGGGCTGACTAAACTCCTTTAAACTTCCTGCCATACACTGGTGAAAAATACTGGGGCTATTGTGGAAACCTTGTGGCAAGCAGTTCCACGTGTACTGTTGCCCTTTAAACGTAAAGGCAAACTTGTACTGGTCCTCTCGCCGCAGCGGGATGGACCAAAAACCGTTCGAGATATCCAGCACCGTGAACGTGGTCGCGGACGCTGGGATGCTCCCTATTAGGTCAGCAACTGCTGCTACTGTGGGCGCGCAGGCGGGATGTTACTGTTAAGGACTCTGTAGTCCACCGTGGCTCTCCACGAATTATCCGGCTTCCTAACCGGCCATAATGGGGAGTTCACGTGTGTGGCTATCGGCCTCAACACGCCCTGCTGCACCAAGGAAGACATTGCTGCCTCCATATCGGGTTCTGCTTCTTTGGGGAAGTTATACTGCTTTTGGGGTCGGGTCATGGGGTCCCCATCTACGCTGACCTCAAACCCGACCACCCTCCCACAATCGTGCTTGTGGGTTGCAAACGCGTGCATATTATCTGTCACGTACGTTTGCATGTCCGTTGGGACATCTGCGACCATAAGCCTGAGGTCGTAGCCTCCGGATGGCTGTACGGTACACAGGACCCCTGTTTCTTCCTCCCCTTGAATTACCATTACCTCGCCTTTTTCACCTTTAGCCCCCCAGAGACAGTGATTTCTGAGGTCCACGAGGATCCCGTGTCCCGCTAGCAGATCGGACCCGAGAATACCTCTTCCACCCCCCTTTTGCCATGCCATCAGTATACACTTCCACTTAAGGCGAAGTGTCCCTAAACGAATGGATAGCGGGAGGGAAAACGTGCCAGCCTGTTCTTTCCCTGTGAACCCTGCTAGCGTGAATGGGACCTTGGTAGATAGCGGCGAGTCAAAAGGGTCATCTGTATGGATTATGGTGCAAGAAGCTCCCGTGTCCAACAAATAACTGCCCTTTTGTTTCTCTACCTCCATCTCCACCACAGGTCGCCTCCACGCATCATAGCTGAGCGGACACAGGTAGACGGGCTGTGCTGGTTCTAGTCATGGGGCACTATTAGACGGTCCTGCGGCACCTACGGGGCCGGTTGCGACCGCCACCTGTCCACGCGCATTCAAAACCATCTTGCGCATGACTCCTAACACTGCCTCGAGGTCTTCGGGAGAGGTGGGTGCCTTTGCTTCCTTAGCCGGGACAGGCGCCTGGGCTCGGACCGCGGGATTTTTATCCTTGGAATCCTTCCAAGGGTTCCTGCAGTGCTTGCGCCAGTGCCCTGTCTTCCCACACCCGTAACAGGCATTACTTGCCTGTGGGGCGCGATTACCCTCCTGATGCCACTCTCTTTGAGCGGGGCTGCGGGTCGTACCTCATGTACTCTTCCCTTAAAGGGACGTGTTGCCATACCCCTTATGTTACGGTAACCTAACGTGAGTCGATTCAAGACCGACTCTTCCGTAAGGTTGAGGTCATTGGGATCGAACCAGGCTTTTGCCTGCTCTCTAACGGCTGGTAAACTGTTGGCTATTATGCACCTAAGCCAATGAATTAAAGCGGCGCCTTCCACATCTTCGCGCTCGGGCGCACCTAGACAGCTGCGCTCATATACTGGCCACAGCCTGTCGGCAAAAACCTTCGGGGGTTCTCCCTCCATCTGCACTGTCTGTCCCACTCTAGCAAACGGACCTCCGTCGTTCGCTCCCACTACTTCTAGGACCTCATTTTTCAATTCCTCATAACTTTTATTTCCCCTCTTGCTATCGCCTGAGAGACACTGAAGGACCGAGCTATCTAATGAGAACAGCAGCATTTTTGCTGTCTCCCCATCATCGCAGCCGTTGATGGCTGCGGCTTGCTCAACTTCCCTAAATGTACGGAAGGGTCGTCTATCTCGGTCAGCTTCCTTACGTGGTTTATCATAGCCCTCAGCTGATGTGAACTGTGAGGCAACACCAGCTGTCCGAGGAGATCCCCCGGTTCTTCCCCACCGTTTCTGCTTGGGCCCCTTTTAATACCCGTTACTGGATACAACGATCCCTTTTCTACCTCCTTTTCAACGGGCTCTTTTGTTTCTTCCGTTGCTTCCTCCCTAACCCAGGTTTCTGAATAGCTGGGTGGCGCGGAGGGCGCAGTGGCTACTACTTCTTCTGCTTTACTTGGTGGGGAATTTCTAAATCTCTCATTTACTAGCGGCTGGCGCGCCGACGGATTAATAAGGCACACCATGCCGTTCGCATTATTCACGGCCTTTTTGAGGCTCTCTATCTCTTTTTCGCAGGCGCTATGGTCGGCTCCCTGAAACTTATCCTCAAGGGCCAACTTATACGCCGACCTAACCCCCATTAAGCTCTCTTCTTGAGTTCTTATCTGGGCAGCTTGACGGTTACATCTTTCCTTCATCCTACTCTCGTTAATTTTGCTTCAGTGATCTGGCACTCGAGATACTCTACCCTTGTTTTAAGGTAACTGGAGACTTCCTGGCTTTCCTGGCGTAACTCATTTAAACTCTTAATGAGCGCCTCCCCTCCAGAAACCTTCTCCTCCATTTCCTCCTCTAACTGCTTGATTCGAGCGGTTAGCGCTGTATTGGTCTGGTTTGAAATCTGAACCTGCCTTTTGTAGCACATAAGCCAGACTGCTTTCTCAACTGCCTTTTTATGCTCCTTACTATCAGTCCACCTTTCAGCTGCCTCTAGTGGGCTCTTATCCGCTAACAATTCGCTTATCCACTTTTTAGTTAGATTAACCTTTCCAAACAC
>JASTWF010002228.1:0-17500 GCA_030390025.1 Squalus acanthias
GCGCTCCCTCAGTATGCCCCTCCGACAGTGCGGCGCTCCCTCAGTACTGCCCCTCCGACAGTGCAGCGCTCCCTCAGTACTGCCCCTCCGACAGAACAGCGCTCCCTCAGTACTGCCCCTCCGACAGTGCAGCGCTCCCTCAGTACTGCCCTCCGACAGTGCAGCGCTCCCTCAGTACTGCCCCTCCGACAGTGCAGCACTCCCTCAATACTGCCTCTCCGACAGTGCAGCGCTCCCTCAGTACTGCCCCTCCGACAGTGCAGCGCTCCCTCAGTACTGCCCCTCCGACAGTGCAGCGCTCCCTCAGTACTGCCCCTCCGACAGTGCAGCGCTCCCTCAGTACTGCCCCTCCGACAGTGCAGCGCTCCCTCAGTACTGCCCCTCCGACAGTGCAGCGCTCCCTCAGTACTGCCCCTCCGACAGTGCGGCGCTCCCTCAGTACTGCCCCTCCGACAGTGCAGCGCTCCCTCAGTACTGCCCCTCCGACAGTGCAGCGCTCCCTCAGTACTGCCCTCCGACAGTGCAGCGCTCCCTCAGTACTGCCCCTCCGACAGTGCAGCGCTCCCTCAGTACTGCCCCTCCGACAGTGCAGCGCTCCCTCAGTACTGCCCCTCCGACAGTGCAGCGCTCCCTCAGTACTGCCCCTCCGACAGTGCAGCGCTCCCTCAGTACTGCCCCTCCGACAGTGCAGCGCTCCCTCAGTACTGCCCCTCCGACAGTGCAGCGCTCCCTCAGTACTGCCCCTCCGACAGTGCAGCGCTCCCTCAGTACTGCCCCTCCGACAGTGCAGCACTCCCTCAGTACTGCCCCTCCGACAGTGCAGCGCTCCCTCAGTACTGCCCCTCCGACAGTGCAGCGCTCCCTCAGTACTGCCCCTCCGACAGTGCAGCGCTCCCTCAGTACTGCCTCTCCGACAGTGCAGCGCTCCCTCAGTACTGCCCCTCCGACAGTGCAGCGCTCCCTCAGTACTGCCCTCCGACAGTGCGGCGCTCCTCAGTACTGCCCCTCCGACAGTGCAGCGCTCCCTCAGTACTGCCCCTCCGACAGTGCAGCGCTCCCTCAGTACTGCCCCTCCGACAGTGCAGCGCTCCCTCAGTACTGCCCCTCCGACAGTGCAGCGCTCCCTCAGTACTGCCCCTCCGACAGTGCAGCGCTCCCTCAGTACTGCCCCTCCGACAGTGCAGCGCTCCCTCAGTACTGCCCCTCCGACAGTGCAGCGCTCCCTCAGTACTGCCCCTCCGACAGTGCAGCGCTCCCTCAGTACTGCCCCTCCGACAGTGCAGCGCTCCCTCAGTACTGCCCCTCCGACAGTGCAGCGCTCCCTCAGTACTGCCCCTCCGACAGTGCAGCGCTCCCTCAGTACTGCCCCTCCGACAGTGCAGCGCTCCCTCAGTACTGCCCCTCCGACAGTGCAGCGCTCCCTCAGTACTGCCCCTCCGACAGTGCAGCGCTCCCTCAGTACTGCCCCTCCGACAGTGCAGCGCTCCCTCAGTACTGCCCCTCCGACAGTGCAGCGCTCCCTCAGTACTGCCCCTCCGACAGTGCAGCGCTCCCTCAGTACTGCCCCTCCGACAGTGCAGCGCTCCCTCAGTACTGCCCCTCCGACAGTGCAGCGCTCCCTCAGTACTGCCCCTCCGACAGTGCAGCGCTCCCTCAGTACTGCCCCTCCGACAGTGCAGCGCTCCCTCAGTACTGCCCCTCCGACAGTGCAGCGCTCCCTCAGTACTGCCCCTCCGACAGTGCAGCGCTCCCTCAGTACTGCCCCTCCGACAGTGCAGCGCTCCCTCAGTACTGCCCCTCCGACAGTGCAGCGCTCCCTCAGTACTGCCCCTCCGACAGTGCAGCGCTCCCTCAGTACTGCCCCTCCGACAGTGCAGCGCTCCCTCAGTACTGCCCCTCCGACAGTGCAGCGCTCCCTCAGTACTGCCCCTCCGACAGTGCAGCGCTCCCTCAGTACTGCCCCTCCGACAGTGCAGCGCTCCCTCAGTACTGCCCCTCCGACAGTGCAGCGCTCCCTCAGTACTGCCCCTCCGACAGTGCAGCGCTCCCTCAGTACTGCCCCTCCGACAGTGCAGCGCTCCCTCAGTACTGCCCCTCCGACAGTGCAGCGCTCCCTCAGTACTGCCCCTCCGACAGTGCAGCGCTCCCTCAGTACTGCCCCTCCGACAGTGCAGCGCTCCCTCAGTACTGCCCCTCCGACAGTGCAGCGCTCCCTCAGTACTGCCCCTCCGACAGTGCAGCGCTCCCTCAGTACTGCCCCTCCGACAGTGCAGCGCTCCCTCAGTACTGCCCCTCCGACAGTGCAGCGCTCCCTCAGTACTGCCCCTCCGACAGTGCAGCGCTCCCTCAGTACTGCCCCTCCGACAGTGCAGCGCTCCCTCAGTACTGCCCCTCCGACAGTGCAGCGCTCCCTCAGTACTGCCCCTCCGACAGTGCAGCGCTCCCTCAGTACTGCCCCTCCGACAGTGCAGCGCTCCCTCAGTACTGCCCCTCCGACAGTGCAGCGCTCCCTCAGTACTGCCCCTCCGACAGTGCAGCGCTCCCTCAGTACTGCCCCTCCGACAGTGCAGCGCTCCCTCAGTACTGCCCCTCCGACAGTGCAGCGCTCCCTCAGTACTGCCCCTCCGACAGTGCAGCGCTCCCTCAGTACTGCCCCTCCGACAGTGCAGCGCTCCCTCAGTACTGCCCCTCCGACAGTGCAGCGCTCCCTCAGTACTGCCCCTCCGACAGTGCAGCGCTCCCTCAGTACTGCCCCTCCGACAGTGCAGCGCTCCCTCAGTACTGCCCCTCCGACAGTGCAGCGCTCCCTCAGTACTGCCCCTCCGACAGTACAGCGCTCCCTCAGTACTTCTCCTCCGACAGTGCGGCGCTCCCTCAGTACTGCCCCCTCCGACAGTGCGGCGCACACTTAGTACTGCCCCTCCGACAGTTGCGGCGCTCCCTCAGTACTGCCCCTCCGACAGTGCGGCGCTCCCTCAGTACTGCCCTCCGACAGTGCGGCGCTCCCTCAGTACTGCCCCTCCCACAGTGCAGCGCTCCCTCAGTACTGCGCCTCCGACAGAGCGGCACTCCCTCAGTACTGACCCTCCGACAGTGCAGCGCTCCTTCAGTACCGCCCCCTCCGACAGTGCAGTGCTCCCTCAGTACCGCCCCTCCGACAGAGCAGCGCTCCCTCAGTACTGCCCCTCCGACAGAGCAGCGCTCCCTCAGTACTGCCCCTCCGACAGTGCGGGGCTCCCTCAGTACTGCCCCTCCGACAGTGCAGCGCTCCCTCAGTACTGCCCCTCCGACAATTCAGTGCTGCCTCAGTACATACCCTCCGACAGTGCATCGCTCCCTCAGTACTGCTCTTCCGACAGTGCAGCGCTCCCTCAGTACTGCCCCTCCGACAGTGCAGCTCTCCCTCAGTACTGCCCCTCTGACAGTGCAGCGCTCCCTCAATACTGCCCCTCTGACAGTGCAGCGCTCCCTCAGTACTGCCCCTCCGACAGTGCAGCGCGCCCTCAGTACTGCCCCTCCGACAGTGCAGCGCTCCCACAGTACTGCCCCTCCGACAGTGCGGCGCTCCCTCAGTACTGCCCCTCCGACAGTGCGGCGCTCCCTCAGTACTGCCCCTCCGACAGTGCGGCGCTCCCTCAGTACTGCCCCTCCGACAGTACGGCGCTCCCTCAGTACTTCTCCTCCGACAGTGCAGCGCTCCCTCAGTACTGCCCCTCCGACACGGCGGCGCTCCCTCAGTACTGCCCCTCCGACAGTGCGGCGCTCCCTCAGTACTGCCCTCCGACAGTGCGGCGCTCTCTCAGTACTGACCCTCCGACAGTGCGGCGCTCCCTCAGTACCGCCCCTCCGACAGTGCAGTGCTCCCTCAGTACCGCCCCTCCGACAGAGCAGCGCTTCGTCAGTACCGACCCTCCAACAGTGCAGCGCTCCCTCAGTACTGCCCCGCCGACAGTGCAGCACTCCCTCAGTACTGCCCCTCCGACAGTGCAGCGCTCCCTCAGTACTGCCCCTCCGACAGTGCAGCGCTCCCTCAGTACTGCCCCTCCGACAGTGCAGCTCTCCCTCAGTACTGCCCCTCCGACAGTGCAGAGCTCCCTTAGTACTGCCTCTCCGACAGTGCAGCGCTCCCTCCAGTACTGACCCCTCCCACAGTGCAGCGCTCCCTCAGTACTGCCCCTCTGACAGTGCGGCGCTCCCTCAGTACTGCCCCTCTGACAGTGCGGCACTCCCTCAGTACTGACCCTCCGACAGTACAGCGCTCCCTCAGTACTTCTCCTCCGACAGTGCGGCGCTCCCTCAGTACTGCCCCTCCGACAGTGCGGCGCACCCTTAGTACTGCCCCTCCGACAGTGCGGCGCTCCCTCAGTACTGCCCCTCCGACAGTGCGGCGCTCCATCAGTACTGCCCTCCGACAGTGCGGCGCTCCCTCAGTACTGCCCCTCCCACAGTGCAGCGCTCCCTCAGTACTGCGCCTCCGACAGAGCGGCACTCCCTCAGTACTGACCCTCCGACAGTGCAGCGCTCCTTCAGTACCGCCCCCTCCGACAGTGCAGTGCTCCCTCAGTACCGCCCCTCCGACAGAGCAGCGCTCCCTCAGTACTGCCCCTCCGACAGAGCAGCGCTCCCTCAGTACTGCCCCTCCGACAGTGCGGGGCTCCCTCAGTACTGCCCCTCCGACAGTGCAGCGCTCCTTCAGTACCGCCCCTCCGACAGTGCAGTGCTCCCTCAGTACCGCCCCTCCGACAGAGCAGCGCTCCCTCAGTACTGCCCCTCCGACAGAGCAGCGCTCCCTCAGTACTGCCCCTCCGACAGTGCGGGGCTCCCTCAGTACTGCCCCTCCGACAGTGCAGCGCTCCCTCAGTACTGCCCCTCCGACAGTGCAGTGCTCCCTCAGTACATACCCTCCGACAGTGCATCGCTCCCTCAGTACTGCTCTTCCGACAGTGCAGCGCTCCCTCAGTACTGCCCCTCCGACAGTGCAGCTCTCCCTCAGTACTGCCCCTCTGACAGTGCAGCGCTCCCTCAATACTGCCCCTCTGACAGTGCAGCGCTCCCTCAGTACTGCCCCTCCGACAGTGCAGCGCGCCCTCAGTACTGCCCCTCCGACAGTGCAGCGCTCCCACAGTACTGCCCCTCCGACAGTGCGGCGCTCCCTCAGTACTGCCCCTCCGACAGTGCGGCGCTCCCTCAGTACTGCCCCTCCGACAGTGCGGCGCTCCCTCAGTACTGCCCCTCCGACAGTACGGCGCTCCCTCAGTACTTCTCCTCCGACAGTGCAGCGCTCCCTCAGTACTGCCCCTCCGACACGGCGGCGCTCCCTCAGTACTGCCCCTCCTACAGTGCGGCGCTCCCTCAGTACTGCCCTCCGACAGTGCGGCGCTCTCTCAGTACTGACCCTCCGACAGTGCGGCGCTCCCTCAGTACCGCCCCTCCGACAGTGCAGTGCTCCCTCAGTACCGCCCCTCCGACAGAGCAGCGCTTCGTCAGTACCGACCCTCCGACAGTGCAGCGCTCCCTCAGTACTGCCCCGCCGACAGTGCAGCACTCCCTCAGTACTGCCCCTCCGACAGTGCAGCGCTCCCTCAGTACTGCCCCTCCGACAGTGCAGCGCTCCCTCAGTACTGCCCCTCCGACAGTGCAGCTCTCCCTCAGTACTGCCCCTCCGACAGTGCAGAGCTCCCTTAGTACTGCCTCTCCGACAGTGCAGCGCTCCCTCAGTACTGACCCCTCCCACAGTGCAGCGCTCCCTCAGTACTGCCCCTCTGACAGTGCGGCGCTCCCTCAGTACTGCCCCTCTGACAGTGCGGCACTCCCTCAGTACTGCCCCTCCGACAGTACAGCGCTCCCTCAGTACTTCTCCTCCGACAGTGCGGCGCTCCCTCAGTACTGCCCCTCCGACAGTGCGGCGCACCCTTAGTACTGCCCCTCCGACAGTGCGGCGCTCCCTCAGTACTGCCCCTCCGACAGTGCGGCGCTCCATCAGTACTGCCCTCCGACAGTGCGGCGCTCCCTCAGTACTGCCCCTCCCACAGTGCAGCGCTCCCTCAGTACTGCGCCTCCGACAGAGCGGCACTCCCTCAGTACTGACCCTCCGACAGTGCAGCGCTCCTTCAGTACCGCCCCTCCGACAGTGCAGTGCTCCCTCAGTACCGCCCCTCCGAGAGAGCAGCGCTCCCTCAGTACTGCCCCTCCGACAGAGCAGCGCTCCCTCAGTACTGCCCCTCCGACAGTGCAGCGCTCCCTCAGTACTGCCCCTCCGACAGTGCAGCGCTCCCTCAGTACTGCCCCTCCGACAGTGCAGTGCTCCCTCAGTACTTACCCTCCGACAGTGCATCGCTCCCTCAGTACTGCTCTTCCGACAGTGCAGCGCTCCCTCAGTACTGCTCTCCCTCAGTACTGCCCCTCTGACAGTGCAGCGCTCCCTCAATACTGCCCCTCTGACAGTGCAGCGCTCCCTCAGTACTGCCCCTCCGACTGTGTAGCGCTCCCTCAGTACTGCCCCTCCGACAGTGCAGCGCTCCCACAGTACTGCCCCTCCGACAGTGCGGCGCTCCCTCAGTACTGCCCCTCCGACAGTGCGGCGCTCCCTCAGTACTGCCCCTCCGACAGTGCGGCGCTCCCTCAGTACTGCCCCTCCAACAGTACAGCGCTCCCTCAGTACTTCTCCTCCGACAGTGCAGCGCTCCCTCAGTACTGGCCCTCCGACACTGCGGCGCTCCCTCAGTACTGCCCCTCCGACAGTGCGGCGCTCCCTCAGTACTGCCCTCCGACAGTGCGGCGCTCTCTCAGTACTGACACTCCGACAGTGCGGCGCTCCCTCAGTACCGCCCCTCCGACAGTGCGGTGCTCCCTCAGTACCGCCCCTCCGACAGAGCAGCGCTCCCTCAGTACTGCCCCTCCGACAGAGCAGCGCTCCCTCAGTACTGCCCCTCTGACAGTGCAGCGCTCCCTCAGTACTGCCCCTCCGACAGTGCAGTGCTCCCTCAGTACTGCCCCTCCGACAGTGCAGCGCTCCCTCAGTACTGCCACTCCGACAGTGCGGCGCTCCCTCAGTACTGCCCCTCCGACAGTGCAGCGCTCCCTCAGTACTGCCCCTCCGACAGTGCAGCTCTCCCTCAGTACTGCCCCTCCGACAGTGCAGCTCTCCCTCAGTACTGCCCCTCTGACAGTGCAACGCTTCCTCAGTACTGCCCCTCCGACAGTGCGGCGCTCCCTCAGTACTGCCCCACCGACAGTGCGGCGCTCCCTCAGTACTGCCCCTCCGACAGTGCGGCGCTCCCTCAGTACTGCTCCTCCGACAGTGCAGCACTCCCTCAGTAATGCCCCTCCGACAGTACAGCGCTCCCTCAGTACTTCTCCTCCGACAGTGCAGCGCTCCCTCAGTACTGCCCCTCCGACAGTGCGGCGCACCCTCAGTACTGCCCCTCCGACAGTGCGGTGCTCCCTCAGTACTGCCCTCCGACAGTGCGGCGCTCCCTCAGTACTGCCCCTCCCACAGTGCAGCGCTCCCTCAGTACTGCCCCTCCGACAGTGCGGCGCACCCTCAGTACTGCCCCTCTGATAGTGCGGCGCTCCCTCAGTACTGCCCCTCCGACAGTGCGGCGCTCCCTCAGTACTGCCCTCCGACAGTGCGGCGCTCCCTCAGTACTGCCCCTCCCACAGTGCAGCGCTCCCTCAGTACTGCGCCTCCGACAGTGCGGCACTCCCTCAGTACTGACCCTCCGACAGTGCAGCGCTCCTTCAGTACCGCCCCTCCGACAGTGCAGTGCTCCCTCAGTACCGCCCCTCCGACAGAGCAGCGCTCCCTCAGTACTGCCCCTCCGACAGAGCAGCGCTCCCTCAGTACTGCCCCTCTGACAGTGCGGCGCTCCCTCAGTACTGCCCTCCGACAGTGCGGCGCTCTCTCAGTACTGACCCTCCGACAGTGCGGCGCTCCCTCAGTACCGCCCCTCCGACAGTGCAGTGCTCCCTCAGTACCACCCCTCCGACAGAGCAGCGCTCCCTCAGTACTGCCCCTCCGACAGAGCAGCGCTCCCTCAGTACTGCCCCTCTGACAGTGCGGGGCTCCCTCAGTACTGCCCCTCCGACAGTGCAGTGCTCCCTCAGTACTGCCGTTCGACAGTGCAGTGCTCCCTCAGTACTTACCCTCCGACAGTGCGGCGCTCCCTCAGTACTGCCCCTCCGACAGTGCAGCGCTCCCTCAGTACTGCCCCTCAGACAGTGCAGCGCTCCTTCAGTACTGCCACTCCGACAGTGCGGCGCTCCCTCAGTACTGCCCCTCAGACAGTGCAGCGCTCCCTCAGTACTGCCACTCCGACAGTGCGGCGCTCCCTCAGTACTGCCCCTCCGACAGTGCAGCGCTCCCTCAGTACTGCCCCTCCGACAGTGCAGCACTCCCTCAGTAATGCCCCTCCGACAGTGCAGCGCTCCCTCAGTACTTCTCCTCCGACAGTGCAGCGCTCCCTCAGTACTGCCCCTCCGACAGTGCGGCGCACCCTCAATACTGCCCCTCCGATAGTGCGGCGCTCCCTCAGTACTGCCCCTCCGACAGTGCGGCGCTCCCTCAGTACTGCTCTCCGACAGTGCGGCGCTCCCTCAGTACTGCCCCTCCCACAGTGCAGCGCTCCCTCAGTACTGCTCCTCCGACAGTGCGGCACTCCCTCAGTACTGACCCTCCGACAGTGCAGCGCTCCTTCAGTACCGCCCCTCCGACAGTGCAGTGCTCCCTCAGTACCGCCCCGCCGACAGAGCAGCGCTCCCTCAGTACTGCCCCTCCGACAGAGCAGCGCTCCCTCAGTACTGCCCCTCTGACAGTGCGGGGCTCCCTCAGTACTGCCCCTCCGACAGTGCAGCACTCCCTCAGTACTGCCCCTCCGACAGTGCAGCTCTCCCTCAGTACTGCCCCTCCGACAGTGCAGAGCTCCCTTAGTACTGCCCCTCCGACAGTGCAGCGCTCCCTCAGTACTGACCCCTCCCACAGTGCAGCGCTCCCTCAGTACTGCCCCCTCCCACAGTGCAGCGCTCCCTCAGTACTGCCCCTCTGACAGTGCGGCGCTCCCTTAGTACTGCCCCTCCGACAGTGCGGCACTCCCTCAGTACTGCCCCTCCGACAGTACAGCGCTCCCTCAATACTTCTCCTCCGACAGTGCAGCGCTCCCTCAGTACTGCCCCTCCGACAGTGCGGCGCACCCTCAGTACTGCCCCTCCGACAGTGCGGCGCTCCCTCAGTACTGCCCCTCCCACAGTGCAGCGCTCCCTCAGTACTGCGCCTCCGACAGTGCGGCACTCCCTCAGTACTGACCCTAAGACAGTGCAGCGCTCCTTCAGTACCACCCCTCCGACAGTGCAGTGCTCTCTGAGTACCGCCCCTCCGACAGAGCAGCGCTCCCTCAGTACTGCCCCTCCGACAGAGCAGCGCTCCCTCAGTACTGCCCCTCCGACAGTGCGGCGCTCCCTCAGTACTGCCCCTCCGACAGTACAGCGCTCCCTCAGTACTGCCCCTCCGACAGTGCGGCGCTCCCTCAGTACCGCCCCTCCGACAGTGCAGCGCTCCCTCAGTACTGCCCCTCCGACAGTGCGGCGCTCCCTCAGTACCACCCCTCCGACAGTGCAGCACTCCCTCAGTGCTGCCCCTCCGACAGTGCGGCGCTCCCTCAGTACTGCCCCTCCGACAGTACAGCGCTCCCGACAGTGCAGCGCTCCCTCAGTACTGCCCCTCCGACAGTGCGGCGCTCCCTCAGTACCACCCCTCCGACAGTGCAGCACTCCCTCAGTGCTGCCCCTCCGACAGAGCAGCGCTCCCTCAGTACTGCCCCTCCGACAGTGCAGCGCTCCCTCAGTACTGCCCCTCCTACAGTGCGGCGCTCCCTCAGTACTGCCCCTCCTACAGTGCGGCACTCCCTCAGTACTGCCCCTCCGACAGTGCAGCGCTCCCTCAGTTACTGTTAACCGGGGACTGTTGGTCTGGGATTATGGGGCTCGGGTCTCTGGAGTGGGGCTCAAACCCACGGGCAAGCGAGAGAGCGAGTTACCCCTCGAGGCACAGGGCTCCTGTCAGTGGCCCACGAATCTTGGCCACCAGAGACTGCGGACAGGATGTGCCATAGAAACATCGAAGATAGGAGCAGGAGTAGGCCATTCGGCCCCTCGAGCCTGCTCCGCCATTCAATGAGATCATGGCTGATCATCCAAATTCAGTACCCTGTCCCTGCTTTCTCCCCATATCCCTTGATCCCTTTAGCCTTAAGAAATATATCTATCTCCTTCTTGAATATATTTAATGAATTGGCCTCAACTGCCTTCTGTGGTAGAGAATTCCACAGGTTCCCCACTCTCTGGGTGAAGAAATTCCTCCTCATCTCAGTCCTAAATGGCTTACTCCTTATCCTTAGACTGTGACCCCTGGTTCTGGACTCCCCGCCATCGGGAACATCCTTCCTGCATCTAGTCTGTCTAGTCCTGTTAGAATTTTATAAGTTTCAATGAGATCCCCTCTCATTCTTCTAAACTCCAGTGAATAGCCTCAGGGGTTTTAGTTCACTATCAGCTCCCGCTGTCGACATCCATCACACTGCTGATGCAAACAGGATGGGTGGAGCATTTGCGACATATCTCAGCCACATCGCCCATCCCAGCCAAGTGACACACCTGGCAACAGCAACAAACAAGGAGCGGGTTTATCCTCACTCAGAGAGCTCGCCGCAGACAGTACCTCAACACAGGGCACGGCAGGGCAGGTGAGGACAGCTGAGAGGAGCAGCACCTGCTCGAGTCCCTGACTGGGGAACTCTTCAAACAGCACCCAGCTATTAAAAACCACACAACCACAGGCCGACACTCGAGGACACACTAACACAGAGACGCACACACTGACACACACACACACACACAGAGACGCACACACTGACACACACACACTGACACACACACATACTGACACACACAGACTGACAGACACACACACACACTCACACACACACACACACACTGACACACACACACACACACAGAGAGACACACACACACATGCACACACACACACACTGACACGAACACACACTGACACACACACTCTCACACACACACACACACACACACACAGATAGAAAACAGAGAGTTGGAATAAACGGCTCATTTTCTGAATGGCAGACAGTAACAAGTGGGGTACCACAGGGATCTGTCCTGGGTCCCCAGCTGTTCACAATTTACATTAATGACCTGGATCAGGGAGTCGGATGCAGCATTTCCAAATTTGCAGACGACACTAAACTAGGAGCGGGGGTGGGCTCAGAGGAGGAGACCAGGAAGCTCCAGAGCGATTTGGACAGACTGGGTGATTGGGCGGATAAATGGCAGATGCACTATAATGTGGACAAGTGCGAAGTTATCCACCTTGGGTGCAGGAACGGGAGGGCAAATTATTATTTAAATGGCAATAAATTGGGAGAGGGGGAAGTACAGAGAGACCTGGGTGTTCTTGTACACCAGTCACTGAAGGCGAGCATGCAGGTGCAACAGGCGGTCAAGAAGGCAAACGGTATGCTGGCCTTCATAGCAAAAGGGTTGGAATACAGGAACAGGGATACCTTGCTGCAGCTGTACAGGGCACTGGTGAGACCACACCTCGAGTACTGTGTACAGTTTTGGTCGCCTCATCTGAGGAAAGATGTTCTTGCCATGGAGGGGGTGCAGCGGCGATTCACCAGGCTGATACCAGGAATGGCGGGATTGACCTATGAGGAGAGACTATGTAGTTTAGGGATGTACACACTGGAGTTTAGAAGATTGAGAGGGGACCGCATAGAAGTGTATAAAATTCTGACAGGTCTAGACAGACTAGATGCAGAAGGAATGTTTCCCTTGGCGGGTGAGAACAGAACTAGAGGACATAATTTAAGGATAAGGGCTAAACCATTTAGGACAGAAATGAGGGGGAATTTCTTCACTCAGAGGGTGGTGAACCTGTGGAACTCATTGCCACAGAGGGCAGTGTACGCCAGCTCATTAAATATATTTAAGAGGGAATTAGATATATTTCTACAGGCAAAAGGGGTTAAGGGTTACGGAGAGAAGGCGGGGACGGGATACTGAATTGGAGGATCAGCCATGATCTCATTAAATGGCGGAGCAGGCTCGAAGGGCCGGATGGCCTACTCCTGCTCCTATCTTCTATGTAATCTATGTATCTATGAACACACACTGACACACACACTCTCTCACACACACACACACACACTGACACACACACACTCACACACGCACTGACACACACACGTGCACGTGCACACACTGACACGCACACACACACAGACACGAATACACACTGACACACACGCACACACAGACATACACACACACAGACATACACACACACAGACACACTGACACACACACACACTGACACACACACACACTGACACACACAGACACACAAACACAGACACACACTGACACACAAACAGACACACACTGACACACACACACTGACACACACTCTGATACACACACACTGACACACACTCTGACACACACACACAGACACACAAACACAGACACACACTGACACACAAACAGACACACACTGACACACACACACTGACACACAAACACAGACACACACTGACACACAAACACAGACACACACTGACACACAAACAGACACACACTGACACACACTGACACACACAAACACAGACACACACTGACACACAGACACACACTGACACACACACACTGACACACACACACTGACACACACTCACACACACACACACTCACACAGACACACACAGACACACACTCACACAGACACACACACACTGACACACAAACACTGACACACAAACACAGACACACACACTGACACACACACTGACACACACACTGACACACACACACAGACACTCTGACACACACACTCTCAGACACACACTCACACACACACACACACAGACACACACACACACTGACACACACACACACTGACACACACACACTGACACGCGCACACAGACACTAACACACACACACGCACTGACACACACACTGACACACAAGCCACACACACACACACACACACAAAACACAGGAAAAAAAAACGCACAATGTATTTATTATAGAACTTTACAAGATTAAACATCTGAGTGCACAGGTCAACGACGCAGAACAGGTCACTCCTCACCCTCGCCCCTCCCCTCCCCCTCCCCCAGGACCCACTCGGTCGGTGAGATTCTCAGATCCCGAGCGGGGGGGGCAGCTCCGCCAACCCGCTGAGAGCCAGGTGCCTCGGGGACCATCGACCTCCACTCCTGACCCGAACCATGTGCCACCTTTCCACGGTTGTGGAGGGGGGGCGGAGGCGGAGGGAACACCTTCGAGCGGGGTGGGGGGAAATCACAGAGCTAAATACGCCAAAGGAAGTTGCCGGAACCTGGGACTGAGCCCCAGAGAATCATAGAATCAGAGAAAGTTACAGCACAGAAGGAGGCCATTTCGGCCCATCGTGTCCGTGCCGGCCAACAAAGAGCTATCCGGCCTAATCGCACTTCCCAGCTCTTGGTCCGAGGCCCTGCAGGTTAGAGCATCCCAAGTGCACATCCCAGTACTTTTTAAATGTGATGAGGGTTCCTGCCTCTACCACCCTTTCAGGCAGTGAGTTCCAGACCCCCACAACCCTCTGGGTGAAGAAATTTCCCCTCAAATCCCCTCTAAACCTTCCCCCAATTACTTTAAATCTGTGTCTCCTGGCTTTTGACCCCTCCGCTAAGGGAAATAGGTCCTTTCTATCCACTTTATCTAGGCCCCTTCATAATTTTATACACCTCAATAAGGTCTCCCCTCAGCCGCCTCTGTTCCAAGGAAAACAGACCCAGCCTATCCAGTCTTTCCTCATAGCTAAGATTCTCTACTCCCAGCAACATCCTTGTAAATCTCCTCTGTACCCTCTCTAGCGCAATCACATCTTTCCTGTAATGTGGTGACCAGAACTGCACGCAGTACTCTAGCTGAGGCCTAACTAGTGTTTTATACAGTTGAAGCATAACCCCCCTGCTCTTGTATTCTATGCCACGGCTAATAAAGGCAAGCATTCCGTTTGCCTTCTTAACCACCTTATCTACCTGGCCTGCTACCTTCAGGGATCTGTGGACATGCACTCCAAGGTCCCTTTGTTCCTCTACACTACTCGGTGTCCTACCATTTAATGTGTATTCCCTTTCCTTGTTAGCCCTCCCCAAATGCATTACCTCACACTTCTCCGGATTGAATTCCATTTGCCAGTGTTCTGCCCACCTGACCAATTTATTGATATCTTCCTGCAGTCTACAGCTTCCTTCTTCAGTATCAACCACACAGCCGATTTTAGTATCATCTGCAAACTTCTTAATCATACCCCCTATATTCAAGTCTAGATCATTGATAATACCACAAAAAGCAAGAGACCTAGTACTGAGCCCTGCGGAACCCCACTGGAAACAGCCTTCCAGTCACAAAAACACCCATCAACCATTACCCTCTGGTTCCTGCCTCCGAGCCAGTTTTGAATCCAACTTGACACTTTGCCCTGGATCCCATGGGCTTTTAACTTCGTGACCAGTCTGCCAGGTGGAACCTTATCAAAAGCCTTGCTAAAGTCCATATACACGACATCAAACGCAGAGGGAGCCAACCATCGCCAAGCTCCCCTGGTGGGCCGACCCTGGCGACCCCCCGCAGGTGGCAGGAGTGGTGCCCGCCCTGGCCAGGTTGTTGGGGGCCCCCAGCCCCCCGCCAGGGTGTAGGGCCTCGTGCCTCCCCCTCCCCTCCCCTCCCCTGGCACTTTTATACACGGAATGTTAGAGGCGGCATTGGCTCCTGAAGGCTGGCCCGGGTCGAGGGTCGAAGGTCAAAGGGCGACCCACTCGCGAGCCCTGCAGCCTGAGGCCTAGCGAGCCAAGGTTCGCACAGTTGGCAACAGGAGCCAGGGCCTTCACCGGGAGGACGAGGAGCATTTCCTCTCGCAGTACACGCCACGTTTGAATTCGACCTTTTTCGTGCGTGTGTGTGCTCTGTTTCGCAGTAACCTGGAGCCTGCTGAGGGCCGGTTAATCAGCGGCGGCGGGATTCATTCAGCAAACACTATTCCCGGATTCTTTTTTCAGTGGCGTTTGCCTGGGAGTGGATGTTCTATCGACGCTTGACTGGAGAAGTTGAAAGGGCCACATGGCTGGATATTGTGTCCGATCAGAAAGAAAACACAAGAATGTCTCTCAATGTAAACATACATAGAAACATAGGAGATAGGAGCAGGAGTAGGCCATTCGGCCCCTCGAGCCTGCTCCACCATTCAATGAGATCATGGCTGATTATCCAAATTCAGTACCCTGTACCTGCCTTCTCCCCATATACCTTGATCCCTTTAGCCTTAAGAAATATATCTAACTCCTTCTTGAATATATTTAATGACTTGGCCTCAACTACCTTCTGTGGTAGAGAATTCCACAGGTTCGCCACTCTCTGGGTGAAGAAATTCTTCCTCACTTCTGTCCTAAATGGCTTACCCCTTATCCTTAGACTGTGACCTCTTGTTCTGGACTCCCCCGCCATCGGGAACATCCTTCCTGCATCCAGTCTGTCTAGCCCTGTTAGAATTTTATAAGTTTCAATGAGATCCCCTCTCATTCTTCTATACTCCAGCGAGTATAAGCCCAATCGACCCAATCTCTCCTCATATGTCATTCCTGCCATCCCAGGTATCAGCCTTGTGAATCTTCGCTGAACTCCTTCCATGGCAAGAACATCCTTCCTCAGATAAGGCGACCAAAACTGCACACAGTACTCAAGGTGTGGTCTCACCAAGGCCCTGTACAACTGCAGCAGGACATCCCTGTTCCTGTACCCAAACCCTTTCGCTATGAAGGCCAACATACCATTTGCCTTCTTCACCGCCTGCTGCACCTGCATGCCTACTTTCAGCGACCGGTGCACAAGGACACCCAGGTCTCGTTGCACTTCCCCTTCTCCCAATCTATTGCCATTCAGATAATAATCTGCCTTTCTGCTTTGGACACCAAAGTGGATAACCTCGCACTTATCCACGTTATATTGCATCTGCCACGCTTCTGCCCACTCACCCAACCTGTCCAAATCATCCTGGAGTTTCTCGGTATCCTCCTCAGAGCACACACACCCACCCAGCTTTGTGTCATCTGCAAACTTGGAGATATTACATTTAGTTCCCTTATCTAGATCATTAATGTATATTGTGAATAGCTGTGGTCCAAGGACCGATCCCTGCGGTACCCCACTAGTCACTGCTTGCCACTCGGAAAAAGACCCATTAATTCCTACTCTCTGCTTTCTGTCCGCCAACCAGTTCTCTATCCAAGTCAATACGTATGGACTTTGCAAACTCCCGGACAGCAAAGCCAGTGGCTATAGTTGGACTTTGATTAACCGAGTTACAATTGCCTTTTTAAAAAAAAAATCAATTGAACGATAGCGGTTTCTTTTCCGAGATGCGGAGAGGAGGTTTCCCCTGGCTGGAGAGTCTAGAACCAGGGGTCACAGTCTCGGGATAAGGGCTCGGCCATTTAGGACTCAGATGAGGAGGAATTTCTTCTTTCCGCAGGTGGCGAATCTTTGGGATAACATAAGAAATAGGAGCAGGAATAGGCCACTTGGCCCCTCGAGCCTGCTCCGCCATTCAATAAGATCATGGCTGATCTTGGGCTCAAAGCCACTTCCCTGCCCGCTCCCCATAACCCTTCACTCCCTTATCGTGCAAAAATCTGTCTATCTCCACCTTAAATGTATTTAATGACCCAGCCTCCACGGCTCTCTGGGGCAGAGAATTCCACAGATTTACGACCCTCTGAGAGAAGAAATTCCTCCTCATCTCAGTTCTAAAAGGGCGACCCTTTATTCTGAAACTATGCCCCCGAGTTCTAGATTTCCCCACGAGGGGAAACATCCTCTCTGCATCTACCTTGTCGAGCCCCCTCAGTATCTTACGTTTCAATAAGATCACCTCTCATTCTTCTAAACTCCAATGAGTATAGGCCCAACCTGCTCAACTTTTCTTCATAAGTCAACCCCCTCATAAGAACATAAGAAATAGGAGCAGGAGTCGGCCATTCGGCCCTTCAAGCCTGCTCCGCCATTCAATGAGATCATGGCTGATCTTCTGCCTCAACTCCATTCACCGGCCCTATCGCCATATCCCTTGATGCCCTTACTAGTCAGAAATCTATCGACTTCTGTTTTGAATATACCCAATGACTGAGCCTCCACAGCCCTCTGGGGTAGAGAATTCCAAAGATTCACCACCCTCTGTGTGAAGACATTTCTCCTCATCTCAGTCCTAAATGGCCGACCCCTTATTCTGAGACTGTGGCCCCTGGTTCTAGACTCCCCAGCCAGGGGAAACAATCTCCCAGCATCCACCCTAACAAGCCCTGAAATAATTTTGTATGCTTCAATGAGATAGAGTCATAAAGTTATACAGCACAGAAAGAGGCCCTTC
>JASTWF010002228.1:25000-33993 GCA_030390025.1 Squalus acanthias
CCCCCACTGACCCCCGACCTCACAGGCCAACACCCCTCCCCCACTGACCCCCGACCTCACAGGACCAATACACCTCCCCCACTGACCCCCGACTCCCCTGATCAATACTCCTCCCCCACTAACCCCCGACCTCACAGGCCAACACCCCTCCCCCACTGGCCCCCGACCTCACAGGCCAACACTCCTACCCCACTGACCCCCGACCTCACATGCCAACACCCCTACCTCCATGACCCCTGACCTCCATGACCAACACCCCTCCCCCACTGACCCCCGACCTGCCTGGCCAACACCCCTCCCTCCCTGACCCCCGACCTCCCTGACCAACACTCCTCCCCTACTGACCCCTGGCCAACACCCCTCCCTCGCTGACCCCTCCCCCACCCCCCGCCTCCTCACCCCTCCACCCGCCCGCCTGGCCATAACCCCTGACCTTGTGCGCGAGGTCGATGACCCGGGCCTCGGCGTACTCCATCTTGAGGACGGCGTTCTCGGCGAGGAAGCGGCTGCGGAGGTCGGCGAAGTATGCAGCTCGCACGGGATCCGCGGCCCTCAGCGTCTCGAAGTAGCGAAGCGTCTCCTGCTCGTAGCCCAGGGGGTCCAGAGCGCGCATCAGCAGGATGATGGTCAGCAGGCACCCTGGGGTCGGAGGGCGGCACAGTCAATGGAGCCAAGGGACCGTCTCCAACTCACTCACCGCATCACAGAGCTAAGGGACCGTCTCTCACACGCACAAGTTACCACAGAGCTAAGGGACTGTCTCTCACTCACACAAGTTACCACAGAGCTAAGGGACCATCTCCAAATCACACAAGTTACCACAGAGCTAAGGGACCGTCTCCAAATCACACAACTTACCACAGCTAAGGGACCGTCTCTCACTCGCACAAATTATTACAGAGCTAAGGGACCGTCTCCAAATCACACAACTTCCCAGAGCTAAGGGACTGTCTCTCACTCGCATACCTTATCACAGAGCTAAGGGACCGTCTCTCACACACTCACCTTATCACAGAGCTAAGGGACCGTCTCCAAATCACACAACTTACCACAGAACTAAGGGACCATCTCTCACTCTACAACTTACCACAGAGCTAAGGGACCGTCTCTCACTCACTCTCACCTTACCACAGAGATAAGGGACCGTTTCCTACTCACTATCACCTGATCACAGAGCTAAGGAACCGTCTCTCACTTGCACACCTCATCATCGAGCTAAGGGACCCTCATTCACACACCTTATCACCGAGCCAAGGGACCATCTCCAACTCGCACAACTTACCACAGAGCTAAGCGACCGTCTCTCACTCACTCTCAGCTTATCAGAGCTAAGGGACCGTCTCCAACTAGCATGACTTACCACAGAGCTAAGGGACCGTCTCTCACTCACACACCTTATCAGAGCTAAGGAACCATCTCTAATTCAAACACCTTAACAGAGCTAAGCTACCGTTTCTTACTCACACACCTCATCACAGTCTCACTCACACTCAGCGTATCACAGAGTTAAGGGACCGTCTCTCACTCACACTCACCGTATCACAGAGCTAAGGGACCGTCTCTCCCACACAGCTTATCAGTGCTAAGGAACCGTCTCTAATTCAAACACCTTAACACTGAGCAAAGCGACCGTCTCTTACTCATACACCTCATCACCGAGCTAAGGGACTGTCTCTCATTCACACACATTATCACGGAGCCAAGGAACCATCTCCAACTCGCACAACTTACCACAGAGCTAAGGGACTGTCTCTCATTCACACTCACCTGCTCACAAAGCTCAGGGATCGTCTGTCACTCACACCTTATCACAGAGCTAAGGGACTGTCTCCAACTCGCACACCTTATCACAGAGCTAAGGGACTATCTCTCACTCACTCACACCTTATCACAGAGCTAAGGGACCGTCTCTCACTCGCACACCTTATTACAGAGCTAAGGGACCGTCTCTCACTCGCACACCTTATCACAGAGCTAAGGGACTGTCTCTCACTCACACACCTTATCACAGAGCTAAGGGACTGTCTCTCACTCACACACCTTATCACAGAGCTAAGGGACTGTGTCACTCGCACACCTTATCACAGAGCTAAGGGACTGTCTCTCACTCGCACACCTTATCACAGAGCTAAGGGACTGTCTCTCACTCGCACACCTTATTACAGAGCTAAGGGACTGTCTCTCACTCGCACACCTTATCACAGAGCTAAGGGACTGTGTCACTCGCACACCTTATCACAGAGCTAAGGGACTGTCTCTCACTCGCACACCTTATCACAGAGCTAAGGGACTGTCTCTCACTCGCACACCTTATTACAGAGCTAAGGGACTGTCTCTCACTCGCACACCTTATTACAGAGCTAAGGGACTGTCTCTCACTCACCTTATCACAGAGCTAAAGGACCGACTCTCACTCGCACACCTTATCACAGAGCTAAGGGACTGTCTCTCACTCGCACACCTTATCACAGAGCTAAGGGACTGTCTCTCACTCGCACACCTTATTACAGAGCTAAGGGACTGTCTCTCACTCGCACACCTTATTACAGAGCTAAGGGACTGTCTCTCACTCGCACACCTTATCACAGAGCTAAGGGACTGTCTCTCACTCGCACACCTTATTACAGAGCTAAGGGACTGTCTCTCACTCGCACACCTCATCACAGAGCTAAGGGACTGTCTCTCTCACACAATTTATCACAGAGCTAAGGGACTGTCTCTCTCACACAACTTATCACAGAGCTAAGGGACCGTCTCACTCACACAATTTATCACAGAGCTAAGGGACCGTCTCTCACTCACACACCTTTTTACAGAGCTAAGGGACCGTCTCTCACTCGCACACCTTATTACAGAGCTAAGGGACTGTGTCTCTCACACACCTCATCACAGAGCTAAGGGACCGTCTCTCACACACCTTATCACAGAGCTAAGGGACCGTCTCTCACTCACACACCTCATCACAGAGCTAAGGGACCGTCTCTCACTCACACACCTTACCACAGAGCTAAGGGGCCGTCTCTCACTCACTCTCACCTTATCACAGAGCTAAGGGACCTTCTCTCACTCTCACACCTTATTACAGAGCTAAGGGACTGTCTCTCACTCTCACACCTTATTACAGAGCTAAGGGACTGTGTCACTCACTCTCACAACTTATCACAGAGATAAGGGACCGTCTCCTACTCACTATCACCTGATCACAGAGCTAAGGAACCGTCTCTCACTTGCACACCTCATCATCGAGCTAAGGGACTCTCATTCACACACCTTATCACCGAGCCAAGGGACCATCTCCAACTCGCACAACTTACCACAGAGCTAAGCGACCATCTCTCACTCACTCTCAGCTTATCAGAGCCAAGGGACCGTCTCCAACTAGCATGACTGACCACAGAGCTAAGGGACCGTCTCTCACTCACACACCTTATCAGAGCTAAGGAACCATCTCTAATTCAAACACCTTAACAGAGCTAAGCTACCGTTTCTTACTCACACACCTCATCACAGTCTCACTCACACTCAGCGTATCACAGAGTTAAGGGACCGTCTCTCACTCACATACCTTATCACAGAGCTACGGGACCGTCTCTCACTCGCACACCTTATCAGTGCTAAGGAACCATCTCTAATTCAAACACCTTAACACAGAGCAAAGTGACCGTCTCTTACTCATACACCTCTAAACCGAGCTAAGGGACTGTCTCTCATTCATACACCTTGTCACGGAGCCAAGGAACCATCTCCAACTCGCAAAACTTACAACAGAGCTAAGGGACTGTCTCTCATTCACACTCACCTGATCACAAAGCTCAGGGATCGTCTGTCACTCACACCTTATCACAGAGCTAAGGGACTGTCTCCAACTCGCACACCTTATCACAGAGCTAAGGGACCGTCTCTCACTCACAATTTATCACAGAGCTAAGGGACCGTCTCTCACTCACAATTTATCACAGAGCTAAGGGACCGTCTCTCACTCACAATTTATCACAGAGCTAAGGGACCGTCTCTCACTCACTCACACCTTATTACAGAGCTAAGGGACCGTCTCTCACTCGCACACCTTATTATAGAGCTAAG
Organism: Squalus acanthias; assembly: GCA_030390025.1. Lineage (NCBI taxonomy): Eukaryota > Metazoa > Chordata > Chondrichthyes > Squaliformes > Squalidae > Squalus > Squalus acanthias. Next base: position 29,084 of record JASTWF010002228.1, read on the forward strand.
GGACCGTCTCTCACTCGCACACCTTATTACAGAGCTAAGGGACCGTCTCTCACTCACACACCTTATTACAGAGCTAAGGGACCGTCTCTCACTCGCACACCTTATTATAGAGCTAAGGGACCGTCTCTCACTCGCACACCTTATCACAGAGCTAAGGGACCGTCTCTCACTCGCACACCTTATTACAGAGCTAAGGGACTGTCTCTCACTCACACACCTTATTACAGAGCTAAGGGACTGTCTCTCACTCTCACACCTCATCACAGAGCTAAGGGACTGTCTCTCACTCACACAATTTATCACAGAGCTAAGGGACCGTCTCTCACTCACACACCTTATCACAGAGCTAAGGGACCGTCTCTCACTCACACACCTTATCACAGAGCTAAGGGACCGTCTCTCACTCACTCTCACCTTATCACAGAGCTAAGGGACTGTCTCTCACTCTCACACCTTATTACAGAGCTAAGGGACTGTGTCTCTCACACAATTTATCACAGAGCTAAGGGACCGTCTCTCACTCTCACACCTTATCACAGAGCTAAGGGACCGTCTCTCACTCACACACCTTATCACAGAGCTAAGGGACCGTCTCTCACTCTCACACCTTATCACAGAGCTAAGGGACCGTCTCTCACTCACACACCTTATCACAGAGCTAAGGGACCGTCTCTCACTCACACACCTTATCACAGAGCTAAGGGACCGTCTCTCACTTACACTCACCTTATCACAGAGCTAAGGGACCGTCTCTCACTCACACACCTTATTACAGAGCTAAGGGACCGTCTCTCACTCACACACCTTATCACAGAGCTAAGGGACCGTCTCTCACTCACACCTGCCTCTCACTCGCGCATCCCTTTCCAACAAGGCCCAGTTTGACGCCCTCTGACCCCCCGACCTTTGAACCCCCGACCCCTGACCCCCCGAGCCTGCTCTACTTACACTTGTTCTCGGGCTCCAGCTCCTGGAGCTGTTTGCACGATTCCAGCTCCGACTGCAAGACTGTCGACTTCTGCACGGAGAGATCGCACCTGAGAGGAAGAGGAGGAGGAGGACGACACATCAGGCTTCCGGCCTACGAGAGGTCAACAAGACAGAGGGAGCAGAACTCCACGAACCAAACCCCCAGCCCTGCCCCACCCAAATTCTGTGGCCCGAGGAGAAGAGGGCTGGGGGGGTGGGGGGGGGGAGGGTTACAATATGGAGAGGATCCCAACCACCAACCCGAGGCCCTAAACCTTCCCCGAACACTGTGGAAGGAGCATTCCCCGATCGGAACCGGAGTGGGCCCATTCAGCCCCTCCAGCCTGTTCCGCCATTCAATGAGATCACGGCCGATCTGTATTTTTTGTTATTCGTTTATGGGATCTGTGCGTCGCCGGCAAGGCCGGCATTTATTGCCCATCCCTAGTTGCCCCTCGAGAAGGTGGTGGTGAGCCTCCTTCTTGAACCGCTGCAGTCCGTGCGGTGAAGGTCCTCCCACAGTGCTGTTAGGGAGGGAGTGCCAGGATTTTGACCCAGAATCTTAACTCCACCCACCTGCCTTGGCTCCATATCCCTTTGCTCCCTTGTCTGGCAAAAATCTATCGCTCTCGGATTTAAACTGATGAATTGAGCTGGCATCGACTGCTTTCTGTGGGAGAGGGTTCCACACTTCTACCACCCTTTGTGTGAAGAAGTGTTTCCCAACTTCTCTCCTGAATGGCCTGGCTCTGATTTTAAGGTGATGTCCCCTTGTCCTCGACTCCCCCACCAGCAGAAAAAGTTTCTCTCTATCGACTCTACCAATTCCTTTCAAAATCCTCAAATCCTCAATCACTCCTTAACCTTCTAGATTCCAGGGAATACAAGCCTAGTTTATGTAATCTCGCCCTCATAATCTCACTGATGGAGCCTGGGTAATATTCTGGTTACTTTCATTACCGCTTTATAAGAACAAAAGGAATAGGAGCAGGAGTAGGCCTTATGGCCCCTCGAGCCTGCTCCGCCATTCAATAAGATCATGGCAGATCTTCTACCTCATCTCCACTTTCCTGCACTATCCCCATAGCCCTTGATTCCCTTAATATCCAAAAATCTATCGATCGCTGTCTTGAATATACTCAACGACTGAGCCTCCACAGCCCTCTGGGGCAGAGAATTCCAAAGATTCACCACCCACTGAGTGAACAAATGTCTCCTCATCTCAGTCCTGAATGGCCGACCCCTTATTCTGAGACTGTGGCCCCTGGTTCTAGACTCCCCAGCCAGGGGAAACATCCTCCCTGCATCTACCCTGTCAAGCCCTGTAAGAATTTTGTATGTTTCAATGAGATCACCTCTCATTCTTCTAAACTCTAGAGAATATAGGCCTAGTCTACTCAATCTCTCCTCATAGGACACTCTGGTCAATTTCCCCTCGTAGGACAATCTGCTCAATCTCCCCTCGTAGGACAATCTGCTCAATCTCCCCTCGTAGGACAATCTGCTCAATCTCTCCTCATAGGACAATCTGCTCAATCTCCCCTCGTAGGACAATCTGCTCAATCTCCCCTCCTGGGACAATCTGCTCAATCTCCCCTCGTAGGACAATCTGCTCAATCTCTCCTGGGACAATCTGCTCAATCTCCCCTCGTAGGACAATCTGCTCAATCTCTCCTCGTGGGACAATCTGCTCAATCTCCCCTCCTGGGACAATCTGCTCAATCTCTCCTCGTAGGACAATCTGCTCAATCTCCCCTCGTGGGACAATCTGCTCAATCTCCCCTCGTGGGACAATCTGCTCAATCTCCCCTCGTAGGACAATCTGCTCAATCTGTCCTCCTGGGACAATCTGCTCAATCTCTCCTCGTAGGACAACCCTCTCATCCCAGGATTCACCCGCAAGCGAAAACAATCTCTCCACGTCATTGGGAAAGGTTCTAGAGGGGAGATGAGGAGAAATCTTATTCATTCGGAGAGTTGTCGGGCTCTGGAACACTCGACCTGAAACGGTGGTGCAAGCTGATATCATCAATAATTTTAAAAGGGAGTTGGACCGGTACTTAAGGAGGAACTTACAGGGTTATTTAAAAAAAAAAATCGTTTATGGGATGTACGCGTCGCTGGCAAAGCCAGCTTTTATTGCCCATCCCTAATTGCCCTTGAGAAGGTGGTGGTGAGCCTCCTTCTTGAACCGCTGCAGTCCGTGTGGTGAAGGTTCTCCCACAGTGCTGTTAGGGAGGGAGTTCCAGGATTTTGACCCAGCGACGATGAAGGAACGGCGATATACTTCCAAGTCAGGATGGTGTGTGACTTGGAGAGGAACGTGGAGGTGGTGGTGTTCCCATGCGCCTGCTGCCCTCGTCCTTCTAGGTGGAAGAGGTCGTGGGTTTGGGAGGTGCTGCCGAAGAAACCTTGGCGAGTTGCTGCAGTGTAACTTGTAGATGGTACACACTGCAGCCACGGTGCGCCGGTGGTGGAGGGAGTGAATGTTTAAGGTGGTGGATGGGGTGCCAATCAAGTGGGCTGCTTTGTCCTGGATGGTGTCGAGCTTCTTGAGTGTTGTCGGAGCTGCACTCATCCAGGCAAGTGAAGAGTATTCCATCACACTCCTGACTTGTGCCTTGTAGATGGTGGAAAGGCTTTGGGGAGTCAGGAGGTGAGACACTCACCGCAGAATACCCAGCCTCTGACCTGCTCTTGTTGCCACAGTGTTTATGTGGCTGGTCCAGTTAAGTTTCTGGTCAATGGTGACCCCCAGGATGTTGATGGTGGGGGATTCGGCGATGGTAATGCCGTTGAATGTCAGGGGGCGGTGGTTAGACTCTCGCTTGTTGGAGGGTTACGGACGAAAAGGGGGGGGATGTGGGACTGAGCACGACGGCCCTTTCAAAGAGTCGGCACAGGCAGGAGGGGCCGAATGGCCTCTTCCTGGTGCTGTAGGTTTCGATCGTTCTGTGATCCACCCTGTCCAACCCAATTCATAATTTTATAAACCTCGATCGGGTCGCCGATGAGTCTTCTCTTCTCTAAAGAGTCAAGCCCCAGCCCGTTCAATCTATCCCGATAGCTGTAATCTCTCAGCGCTGGTACCGGCCTTGTAAAGCTGGTTTTGAACTTTCTCCAGTGCTTCCATCTCCTTTTCACAAGTCGGGGACCTCAACTGTGCACAGTACTCCAACAGGGTCCAACACATTAAATGGTAGGACACCGAGTAGTGTAGAGGAACAAAGGGACCTTGGAGTGCATGTCCACAGATCCCTGAAGGCAGCAGGCCAGGTAGATAAGGTGGTTAAGAAGGCATACGGGATACTTGCCTTTATTAGCCGTGGCATAGAATACAAGAGCAGGGGGGTTATGCTTCAACGGTATAAAACACTAGTTAGGCCTCAGCTAGAGTACTGCGTGCAGTTCTGGTCACCACATTACAGGAAAGATGTGATTGCACTAGAGAGGGTACAGAGGAGATTTACAAGGATGTTGCCGGGAGTAGAGACTCTTAGCTATGAGGAAAGACTGGATAGGCTGGGTCTGTTTTCCTTGGAACAGAGGAGGCTGAGGGGAGACCTTATGAGGTGTATAAAATTATGAGGGGCCTAGATAAAGTGGATAGTAAGGACCTATGTCCCTTAGCAGAGGGGTCAAAAACCAGGGGGCACAGATTTAAAGTAATTGGGGGAAGGTTTAGGGGATTTGAGGGGAAATTTCTTCACCCAGAGAGCTGTGGGGGTCTGGAACTCACTGCCTGAAAGGGTGGTAGAGGCAGGAACCCTAACCACATTTAAAAAGTGCTTGGATGTGCACTTGGGATGCTCTAACCTGCAGGGCCTCGGACCAAGAGCTGGGAAGTGGGATTAGGCTGGATAGCTCTTTGTTGGCCGGCGCGGACACGATGGGCTGAAATGGCCTCCTTCCATGCTGTAACTTTCTATGATTCTATGAGG
>JASTWF010002229.1:0-33888 GCA_030390025.1 Squalus acanthias
GGAACAGTAGCGAGAGGAACGGGAACAGTAGCGAGAGGAACGGAACAGTAGCGAGAGGAACGGGAACAGTAGCGAGAGGAACGGGAACAGTAGCGAGAGGAACGGAACAGTAGCGAGAGGAACAGGAACAGTAGCGAGAGGAACAGGAACAGTAGCGAGAGGAACAGGAACAGTAGCGAGAGGAACGGGAACAGTAGCGAGAGGAACGGGAACAGTAGCGAGAGGAACAGGAACAGTAGCGAGAGGAACAGGGAACAGTAGCGAGAGGAACGGAACAGTAGCGAGAGGAACAGGAACAGTAGCGAGAGGAACAGGAACAGTAGCGAGAGGAACGGGAACAGTAGCGAGAGGAACAGGAACAGTAGCGAGAGGAACGGGAACAGTAGCGAGAGGAACGGGAACAGTAGCGAGAGGAACGGGAACAGTAGCGAGAGGAACAGGAACAGTAGCGAGAGGAACGGGAACAGTAGCGAGAGGAACAGGAACAGTAGCGAGAGGAACGGGAACAGTAGCGAGAGGAACAGGAACAGTAGCGAGAGGAACGGAACAGTAGCGAGAGGAACGGAACAGTAGCGAGAGGAACGGGAACAGTAGCGAGAGGAACGGGAACAGTAGCGAGAGGAACGGGAACAGTAGCGAGAGGAACGGGAACAGTAGCGAGAGGAACTGGAACAGTAGCGAGAGGAACAGGAACAGTAGCGAGAGGAACGGGAACAGTAGCGAGAGGAACGGGAACAGTAGCGAGAGGAACGGAACAGTAGCGAGAGGAACGGAACAGTAGCGAGAGGAACGGGAACAGTAGCGAGAGGAACGGAACAGTAGCGAGAGAAGGGAACAGTAGCGAGAGGAACGGGAACAGTAGCGAGAGGAACGGGAACAGTAGCGAGAGGAACGGGAACAGTAGCGAGAGGAACGGGAACAGTAGCGAGAGGAACGGGAACAGTAGCGAGAGGAACGGGAACAGTAGCGAGAGGAAAGGGAACAGTAGCGAGAGGAACGGGAACAGTAGCGAGAGGAACGGGAACAGTAGCGAGAGGAACGGGAACAGTAGCGAGAGGAACGGGAACAGTAGCGAGAGGAACGGGAACAGTAGCGAGAGGAACAGGAACAGTAGCGAGAGGAACGGGAACAGTAGCGAGAGGAACGGGAACAGTAGCGAGAGGAACAGGAACAGTAGCGAGAGGAACGGGAACAGTAGCGAGAGGAACGGGAACAGTAGCGAGAGGAACAGGAACAGTAGCGAGAGGAACGGGAACAGTAGCGAGAGGAACGGGAACAGTAGCGAGAGGAACAGGAACAGTAGCGAGAGGAACGGGAACAGTAGCGAGAGGAACTGGAACAGTAGCGAGAGGAACAGGAACAGTAGCGAGAGGAACGGGAACAGTAGCGAGAGGAACGGGAACAGTAGCGAGAGGAACGGGAACAGTAGCGAGAGGAACGGGAACAGTAGCGAGAGGAACGGGAACAGTAGCGAGAGGAACGGGAACAGTAGCGAGAGGAACAGGAACAGTAGCGAGAGGAACGGGAACAGTAGCGAGAGGAACAGGAACAGTAGCGAGAGGAACAGGAACAGTAGCGAGAGGAACGGAACAGTAGCGAGAGGAACGGAACAGTAGCGAGAGGAACAGGAACAGTAGCGAGAGGAACAGGAACAGTAGCGAGAGGAACAGGAACAGTAGCGAGAGGAACAGGAACAGTAGCGAGAGGAACGGAACAGTAGCGAGAGGAACGGAACAGTAGCGAGAGGAACAGGAACAGTAGCGAGAGGAACAGTAGCGAGAGGAACAGTAGCGAGAGGAACAGTAGCGAGAGGAACAGGAACAGTAGCGAGAGGAACGGGAACAGTAGCGAGAGGAACGGGAACAGTAGCGAGAGGAACAGGAACAGTAGCGAGAGGAACAGGAACAGTAGCGAGAGGAACAGGAACAGTAGCGAGAGGAACGGGAACAGTAGCGAGAGGAACAGGAACAGTAGCGAGAGGAACAGGAACAGTAGCGAGAGGAACGGAACAGTAGCGAGAGGAACAGGAACAGTAGCGAGAGGAACAGGAACAGTAGCGAGAGGAACGGGAACAGTAGCGAGAGGAACGGGAACAGTAGCGAGAGGAACGGAACAGTAGCGAGAGGAACGGGAACAGTAGCGAGAGGAACTGGAACAGTAGCGAGAGGAACGGGAACAGTAGCGAGAGGAACAGGAACAGTAGCGAGAGGAACAGGAACAGTAGCGAGAGGAACAGGAACAGTAGCGAGAGGAACGGGAACAGTAGCGAGAGGAACAGGAACAGTAGCGAGAGACAGGAACAGTACGAGAGGAACGGGAACAGTAGCGAGAGGAACAGGAACAGTAGCGAGAGGAACAGGAACAGTAGCGAGAGGAACAGGAACAGTAGCGAGAGGAACGGGAACAGTAGCGAGAGGAACAGGAACAGTAGCGAGAGGAACGGAACAGTAGCGAGAGGAACGGGAACAGTAGCGAGAGGAACGGGAACAGTAGCGAGAGGAACAGGAACAGTAGCGAGAGGAACAGGAACAGTAGCGAGAGGAACGGGAACAGTAGCGAGAGGAACAGGAACAGTAGCGAGAGGAACGGGAACAGTAGCGAGAGGAACGGGAACAGTAGCGAGAGGAAAAGGAACAGTAGCGAGAGAAAGGGAACAGTAGCGAGAGGAACGGAACAGTAGCGAGAGGAACGGAACAGTAGCGAGAGGAACGGGAACAGTAGCGAGAGGAACGGGAACAGTAGCGAGAGGAACAGGAACAGTAGCGAGAGGAACGGGAACAGTAGCGAGAGGAACGGGAACAGTAGCGAGAGGAACAGGAACAGTAGCGAGAGGAACGGGAACAGTAGCGAGAGGAACGGGAACAGTAGCGAGAGAACAGGAACAGTAGCGAGAGGAACAGGAACAGTAGCGAGAGGAACGGAACAGTAGCGAGAGGAACTGGAACAGTAGCGAGAGGAACAGGAACAGTAGCGAGAGGAACAGGAACAGTAGCGAGAGGAACGGGAACAGTAGCGAGAGGAACAGGAACAGTAGCGAGAGGAACAGGAACAGTAGCGAGAGGAACGGGAACAGTAGCGAGAGGAACAGGAACAGTAGCGAGAGGAACGGGAACAGTAGCGAGAGGAACGGGAACAGTAGCGAGAGGAACGGAACAGTAGCGAGAGGAACAGGAACAGTAGCGAGAGGAACGGGAACAGTAGCGAGAGGAACAGGAACAGTAGCGAGAGGAACAGGAACAGTAGCGAGAGGAACGGGAACAGTAGCGAGAGGAACAGGAACAGTAGCGAGAGGAACAGGAACAGTAGCGAGAGGAACAGGAACAGTAGCGAGAGGAACAGGAACAGTAGCGAGAGGAACAGGGAACAGTAGCGAGAGGAACAGGAACAGTAGCGAGAGGAACGGGAACAGTAGCGAGAGGAACGGGAACAGTAGCGAGAGGAACAGGAACAGTAGCGAGAGGAACAGGAACAGTAGCGAGAGGAACGGGAACAGTAGCGAGAGGAACGGGAACAGTAGCGAGAGGAACGGGAACAGTAGCGAGAGGAACGGGAACAGTAGCGAGAGGAACGGAACAGTAGCGAGAGGAACGGGAACAGTAGCGAGAGGAACGGGAACAGTAGCGAGAGGAACGGGAACAGTAGCGAGAGGAACAGGAACAGTAGCGAGAGGAACGGGAACAGTAGCGAGAGGAACGGGAACAGTAGCGAGAGGAACGGGAACAGTAGCGAGAGGAACAGGAACAGTAGCGAGAGGAACAGGAACAGTAGCGAGAGGAACAGGAACAGTAGCGAGAGGAACGGGAACAGTAGCGAGAGGAACGTGAACAGTAGCGAGAGGAACAGGAACAGTAGCGAGAGGAACGGAACAGTAGCGAGAGGAACGGGAACAGTAGCGAGAGGAACGGGAACAGTAGCGAGAGGAACAGGAACAGTAGCGAGAGGAACGGGAACAGTAGCGAGAGGAAACGGGAACAGTAGCGAGAGGAACGGGAACAGTAGCGAGAGGAACAGGAACATGTGCGAGAGGGAACGGGAACCAGTAGCGAGAGGAACAGGAACAGTAGCGAGAGGAACAGAGACGATAGCGAGAGGAACAGGAACAGTAGCGAGAGAAGGGGAACAGTAGCGAGAGGGAACGGGAACAGTAGCGAGAGGAAAAGAACAGTAGCGAGAGGAACGGGAACAGTAGCGAGAGGAACAGGAACAGTAGCGAGAGGAACAGGAACAGTAGCGAGAGGAACGGGAACAGTAGCGAGAGGAACGGGAAACAGTAGCGAGAGGACGGGAACAGTAGCGAGAGGAGCGGGAACAGTAGCGAAGAGGAACGGGAACAGTAGCGAGAGGAACGGAACAGTAGCGAGAGGAACGGGAACAGTAGCGAGAGGAACGGGAACAGTAGCGAGAGGAACAGGAACAGTAGCGAGAGGAACAGGAACAGTAGCGAGAGGAACGGGAACAGTAGCGAGAGGAAGCAGGAACAGTAGCGAGAGGAACAGGAACAGTAGCGAGAGGAACAGGAACAGTAGCGAGAGGAACAGGAACAGTAGCGAGAGGAACAGGGAACAGTAGCGAGAGGAACGGGAACAGTAGCGAGAGGAACAGGAACAGTAGCGAGAGGAACGGGAACAGTAGCGAGAGGAACGGGAACAGTAGCGAGAGGAACAGGAACAGTAGCGAGAGGAACAGGAACAGTAGCGAGAGGAACAGGAGAACAGTAGCGAGAGGAACAGGAACAGTAGCGAGAGGAACAGGAACAGTAGCGAGAGGAACGGGAACAGTAGCGAGAGGAACAGGAACAGTAGCGAGAGGAACAGGAACAGTAGCGAGAGGAACGGGAACAGTAGCGAGAGGAACAGGAACAGTAGCGAGAGGAGCGGGAACAGTAGCGAGAGGAACAGGGAACAGTAGCGAGAGGAACGGGAACAGTAGCGAGAGGACAGGAACAGTAGCGAGAGGAACGGGAACAGTAGCGAGAGGAACGGAACAGTAGCGAGAGGAACAGGGAACAGTAGCGAGAGAACAGGAACAGTAGCGAGAGGAACGGGAACAGTAGTGAGAGGACAGGGAACAGTAGCGAGAGGAACAGGAACAGTAGCGAGAGGAACGGGAACAGTAGCGAGAGGAACAGGAACAGTAGCGAGAGGAACAGGAACAGTAGCGAGAGGAACAGGAACAGTTAGCGAGAGGAACGGAACAGTAGCGAGAGGAACGGGAACAGTAGCGAGAGGAACGGGGAACAGTAGCGAGAGGAACTGGGAACAGTAGCGAGAGGAACGGGAACAGTAGCGAGAGGAACGGGAACAGTAGCGAGAGGAACGGAACAGTAGCGAGAGGAACTGGAACAGTAGCGAGAGGAACAGGAACAGTAGCGAGAGGAACGGGAACAGTAGCGAGAGGAACGGGAACAGTAGCGAGAGGAACAGGAACAGTAGCGAGAGGAACGGGAACAGTAGCGAGAGGAACGGGAACAGTAGCGAGAGGAACGGGAACAGTAGCGAGAGGAACAGGAACAGTAGCGAGAGGAACGGGAACAGTAGCGAGAGGAACGGGAACAGTAGCGAGAGGAACGGGAACAGTAGCGAGAGGAACGGGAACAGTAGCGAGAGGAACGGGAACAGTAGCGAGAGGAACAGGAACAGTAGCGAGAGGAACGGGAACAGTAGCGAGAGGAACGGGAACAGTAGCGAGAGGAACAGGAACAGTAGCGAGAGGAACAGGAACAGTAGCGAGAGGAACGGGAACAGTAGCGAGAGGAACAGGAACAGTAGCGAGAGGAACGGGAACAGTAGCGAGAGGAACGGGAACAGTAGCGAGAGGAACGGAACAGTAGCGAGAGGAACAGGAACAGTAGCGAGAGGAACAGGGAACAGTAGCGAGAGGAACGGGAACAGTAGCGAGAGGAATGGGAACAGTAGCGAGAGGAACAGGAACAGTAGCGAGAGGAACGGGAACAGTAGCGAGAGGAACGGGAACAGTAGCGAGAGGAACAGGAACAGTAGCGAGAGGAACTGGGAACAGTAGCGAGAGGAACGGGAACAGTAGCGAGAGGAACAGGAACAGTAGCGAGAGGAACGGGAACAGTAGCGAGAGGAACAGGAACAGTAGCGAGAGGAACGGGAACAGTAGAGAGAGGAACAGGAACAGTAGCGAGAGGAACTGGAACAGTAGCGAGAGGAACGGGAACAGTAGCGAGAGGAACGGGAACAGTAGCGAGAGGAACGGAACAGTAGCGAGAGGAACGGGAACAGTAGCGAGAGGAACTGGAACAGTAGCGAGAGAAACAGGAACAGTAGCGAGAGGAACGAGGAACAGTAGCGAGAGGAACAGGAACAGTAGCGAGAGGAACGGGAACAGTAGAGAGAGGAACGGGAACAGTAGCGAGAGGAAGAGGAACAGTAGCGAGAGGAACAGGAACAGTAGCGAGAGGAACGGAACAGTAGCGAGAGGAACAGGAACAGTAGCGAGAGGAACGGGAACAGTAGCGAGAGGAACGGGAACAGTAGCGAGAGGAACGGGAACAGTAGCGAGAGGAACGGGAACAGTAGCGAGAGGAACGAGGAACAGTAGCGAGAGGAACGGGAACAGTAGCGAGAGGAACAGGAACAGTAGCGAGAGGAACGGGAACAGTAGCGAGAGGAACTGGAACAGTAGCGAGAGGAACAGGAACAGTAGCGAGAGGAACGGGAACAGTAGCGAGAGGAACGGGAACAGTAGCGAGAGGAACAGGAACAGTAGCGAGAGGAACGGGAACAGTAGCGAGAGGAACAGGGAACAGTAGCGAGAGGAACGGAACAGTAGCGAGAGGAACGGGAACAGTAGCGAGAGGAACGGGAACAGTAGCGAGAGGAACGGGAACAGTAGCGAGAGGAACGGGAACAGTAGCGAGAGGAACGGGAACAGTAGCGAGAGGAACGGGAACAGTAGCGAGAGGACGGAACAGTAGCGAGAGGAACGGGAACAGTAGCGAGAGGAACGGGAACAGTAGCGAGAGGAACGGGAACAGTAGCGAGAGGAACAGGAACAGTAGCGAGAGGAACGGGAACAGTAGCGAGAGGAACGGGAACAGTAGCGAGAGGAACAGGAACAGTAGCGAGAGGAACGGGAACAGTAGCGAGAGGAACGGGAACAGTAGCGAGAGGAACAGGAACAGTAGCGAGAGGAACGGGAACAGTAGCGAGAGGAACGGAACAGTAGCGAGAGGAACAGGAACAGTAGCGAGAGGAACGGGAACAGTAGCGAGAGGAACGGGAACAGTAGCGAGAGGAACGGGAACAGTAGCGAGAGGAACAGGAACAGTAGCGAGAGGAACGGGAACAGTAGCGAGAGGAACAGGAACAGTAGCGAGAGGAACGGGAACAGTAGCGAGAGGAACAGGAACAGTAGCGAGAGGAACGGGAACAGTAGCGAGAGGAACGGGAACAGTAGCGAGAGGAACAGGAACAGTAGCGAGAGGAACAGGAACAGTAGCGAGAGGAACGGGAACAGTAGCGAGAGGAACAGGAACAGTAGCGAGAGGAACGGGAACAGTAGCGAGAGGAACAGGAACAGTAGCGAGAGGAACAGGAACAGTAGCGAGAGGAACGGGAACAGTAGCGAGAGGAACAGGAACAGTAGCGAGAGGAACGGGAACAGTAGCGAGAGGAACAGGAACAGTAGCGAGAGGAACGGGAACAGTAGCGAGAGGAACAGGAACAGTAGCGAGAGGAACAGGAACAGTAGCGAGAGGAACAGGAACAGTAGCGAGAGGAACAGGAACAGTAGCGAGAGAACAGGAACAGTAGCGAGAGGAACAGGAACAGTAGCGAGAGGAGCGGGAACAGTAGAGAGAGGAACAGGAACAGTAGCGAGAGGAACGGGAACAGTAGCGAGAGGAACGGGAACAGTAGCGAGAGGAACGGGAACAGTAGCGAGAGAACAGGAACAGTAGCGAGAGGAACGGGAACAGTAGCGAGAGGAACGGGAACAGTAGCGAGAGGAGCGGGAACAGTAGCGAGAGGAACGGGAACAGTAGCGAGAGGAACAGGAACAGTAGCGAGAGGAACGGAACAGTAGCGAGAGGAACAGGAACAGTAGCGAGAGGAACAGGAACAGTAGCGAGAGGAACAGGAACAGTAGCGAGAGGAACAGGAACAGTAGCGAGAGGAACAGGAACAGTAGCGAGAGAACAGGAACAGTAGCGAGAGGAACAGGAACAGTAGCGAGAGGAACAGGAACAGTAGCGAGAGGAACAGGAACAGTAGCGAGAGGAACAGGAACAGTAGAGAGAGGAAAAGGAACAGTAGCGAGGGGAACGGGAACAGTAGCGAGGGGAACGGGAACAGTAGCGAGAGGAAAAGGAACAGTAGCGAGAGGAACAGGAACAGTAGCGAGAGGAGCGGGAACAGTAGCGAGAACAACGGGAACAGTAGCGAGAGGAACGGGAACAGTAGCGAGAGGAACGGGAACGGTAACGAGAGGAGCGGGAACGGTAGCGAGAGGAGCGGGAACAGTAGCGAGAGGAACGGGAACAGTAGCGAGAACAACGGGAACAGTAGCGAGAGGAACTGGAACAGTAGCGAGAGGAACAGGAACAGTAGCGAGAGGAACGGGAACAGTAGCGAGAGGAACTGGAACAGTAGCGAGAGGAACAGGAACAGTAGCGAGAGGAACGGGAACAGTAGCGAGAGGAACGGGAACAGTAGCGAGAGGAACAGGAACAGTAGCGAGAGGAACGGGAACAGTAGCGAGAGGAACGGGAACAGTAGCGAGAGGAACAGGAACAGTAGCGAGAGGAACTGGAACAGTAGCGAGAGGAACGGGAACAGTAGCGAGAGGAACGGGAACAGTAGCGAGAGGAACGGGAACAGTAGCGAGAGGAACGGGAACAGTAGCGAGAGGAACAGGAACAGTAGCGAGAGGAACGGGAACAGTAGCGAGAGGAACGGGAACAGTAGCGAGAGGAACGGGAACAGTAGCGAGAGGAACGGGAACAGTAGCGAGAGGAACGGGAACAGTAGCGAGAGGAACGGGAACAGTAGCGAGAGGAACAGGAACAGTAGCGAGAGGAACGGGAACAGTAGCGAGAGGAACTGGAACAGTAGCGAGAGGAACAGGAACAGTAGCGAGAGGAACGGGAACAGTAGCGAGAGGAACAGGAACAGTAGCGAGAGGAGCGGGAACAGTAGCGAGAGGAGCGGGAACAGTAGCGAGAGGAACTGGAACAGTAGCGAGAGGAACAGGAACAGTAGCGAGAGGAACGGGAACAGTAGCGAGAGGAACTGGAACAGTAGCGAGAGGAACAGGAACAGTAGCGAGAGGAACGGGAACAGTAGCGAGAGGACTGGAACAGTAGCGAGAGGAACAGGAACAGTAGCGAGAGGAACGGGAACAGTAGCGAGAGGAACGGAACAGTAGCGAGAGGAACGGGAACAGTAGCGAGAGGAACGGAACAGTAGCGAGAGGAACGGGAACAGTAGCGAGAGGAACTGGAACAGTAGCGAGAGGAACAGGAACAGTAGCGAGAGGAACGGGAACAGTAGCGAGAGGAACGGGAACAGTAGCGAGAGGAACGGGAACAGTAGCGAGAGGAACAGGAACAGTAGCGAGAGGAACGGGAACAGTAGCGAGAGGAACGGGAACAGTAGCGAGAGGAACGGGAACAGTAGCGAGAACAACGGGAACAGTTGCGAGAACAACAGGAACAGTAGCGAGAGGAACGGGAACAGTAGCGAGAGGAACGGGAACAGTAGCGAGAGGAACTGGAACAGTAGCGAGAGGAACAGGAACAGTAGCGAGAGGAACGGGAACAGTAGCGAGAGGAACTGGAACAGTAGCGAGAGGAACAGGAACAGTAGCGAGAGGAACGGGAACAGTAGCGAGAGGAACAGGAACAGTAGCGAGAGGAACGGGAACAGTAGCGAGAGGAACTGGAACAGTAGCGAGAGGAACGGGAACAGTAGCGAGAGGAACGGGAACAGTAGCGAGAGGAACAGGAACAGTAGCGAGAGGAACGGGAACAGTAGCGAGAGGAACTGGAACAGTAGCGAGAGGAGCAGGAACAGTAGCGAGAGGAACGGGAACAGTAGCGAGAGGAACAGGAACAGTAGCGAGAGGAACGGGAACAGTAGAGAGAGGAACAGGAACAGTAGCGAGAGGAACGGGAACAGTAGAGAGAGGAACAGGAACAGTAGCGAGAGGAGCAGGAACAGTAGCGAGAGGAACGGGAACAGTAGCGAGAGCAACAGGAACAGTAGCGAGAGGAACAGGAACAGTAGCGAGAGGAGCGGGAACAGTAGAGAGAGGAACAGGAACAGTAGCGAGTGGAACGGGAACAGTAGAGAGAGGAACAGGAACAGTAGCGAGGGGAACGGGAACAGTAGCGAGAGGAACGGGAACAGTAGCGAGAGCAACGTGAACAGTAGCGAGAGGAACGGGAACAGTAGCGAGAGGAACGGGAACGGTAACGAGAGGAGCGGGAACGGTAGCGAGAGGAACGGGAACAGTAGCGAGAAGGACAGGAACAATAGCGAGAGGAACGGGAACAGTAGCGAGAGGAACAGGAACAGTAGCGAGAGGAACGGGAACAGTAGCGAGAGGAACGGGAACAGTAGCGAGAGGAACGGGAACAGTCGCGAGAGGAACGGGAACAGTCGCGAGAGGAAAAGGAACAGTAGCGAGAGGAACGGGAACAGTAGCGAGAGGAGCGGGAACAGTAGCGAGAGGAACGGGAACAGTAGCGAGAGGAAAAGGAACAGTAGCGAGAGGAACGGGAACAGTAGCGAGAGGAACGGGAACAGTAGCGAGAGGAACGGGAACAGTAGCGAGAGGAACGGGAACAGTAGCGTGAACAACGGGAACAGTTGCGAGAGAACGGAACAGTACCGAGAGGAACAGGAACAGTAGCGAGAGGAACGGGAACAGTAGCGAGAGGAACTGGAACAGTAGCGAGAGGAAGAGGAACAGTAGCGAGAGGAACGGGAACAGTAGCGAGCGGA
Organism: Squalus acanthias; assembly: GCA_030390025.1. Classification (NCBI taxonomy): domain Eukaryota; kingdom Metazoa; phylum Chordata; class Chondrichthyes; order Squaliformes; family Squalidae; genus Squalus; species Squalus acanthias. The sequence goes on from JASTWF010002229.1 coordinate 10,974, forward strand.
ACAGGAACAGTAGCGAGAGGAACAGGAACAGTAGCGAGAGGAACGGGAACAGTAGCGTGAGGAACAGGAACAGTAGCGAGAGGAGCGGGAACAGTAGCGAGAGGAGCGGGAACAGTAGCGAGAGGAACTGGAACAGTAGCGAGAGGAACAGGAACAGTAGCGAGAGGAACGGGAACAGTAGCGAGAGGAACAGGAACAGTAGCGAGAGGAACGGGAACAGTAGCGAGAGGAACTGGAACAGTAGCGAGAGGAGCAGGAACAGTAGCGAGAGGAACGGGAAAAGTAGCGAGAGGAACGAGAACAGTAGCGAGAGGAACGGGAACAGTAGCGAGAGGAACGGGAACAGCAGCGAGAGGAACGGGAACAGTAGCGAGAGGAACTGGATCAGTAGCGAGAGGAACAGGAACTGTAGCGAGAGGAACGGGAACAGTAGCGAGAGGAACGGGAATAGTAGCGAGAGGAACAGGAACAGTAGCGAGAGGAACGGGAACAGTCGCGAAAGGAATGGGAACAGCAGCAAGAGGAAAAGGAACAGCAGCGAGAGAATTGGGAACATGAGAGAGGAACAGGAACAGTAGCGAGAGGAACGGGAACAGTAGCGAGAGGAACGGGAACAGTAGCGAGAGGAACGGGAACAGTAGCGAGAGGAACGGGAACAGTAGCGAGAGGAACGGGAACAGTAGCGAGAGGAACGGGAACAGTAGCGAGAGGAAAAGGAACAGTAGCGAGAGGAACGGGAACAGTAGCGAGTGGAACGGGAACAGTAGCGAGAGGAACGGGAACAGTAGCGAGAGGAACGGGAACAGTAGCGAGAGGAACGGGAACAGTAGCGAGAGGAAAAGGAACAGTAGCGAGAGGAACGGGAACAGTAGCGAGAGGAACGGGAACAGTAGCGAGAGGAAAAGGAACAGTCGCGAGAGTTGCGGGAACAGTAGCGAGAGTAACGGAATCAGTAGCGAGAGGAACAGGAACAGTAGCGAGAGGAACGGGAACAGTAGCGAGAGGAACGGGAACAGTAGCGAGAGGAACAGGAACAGTAGCGAGAGGAACAGGAACAGTAGCGAGAGGAACGGGAACAGTAGCGAGAGGAACTGGAACAGTAGCGAGAGGAACAGGAACAGTAGCGAGAGGAACGGGAACAGTAGCGAGAGGAACGGGAACAGTAGCGAGAGGAACGGGAACAGTAGCGAGAGGAACGGGAACAGTAGCGAGAGGAACAGGAACAGTAGCGAGAGGAACGGGAACAGTAGCGAGAGGAACAGGAACAGTAGCGAGAGGAAAAGGAACAGTAGCGAGAGGAACAGGAACAGTAGCGAGAGGAACAGGAACAGTAGCGAGAGGAACGGGAACAGTAGCGAGAGGAACAGGAACAGTAGCGAGAGGAACGGGAACAGTAGCGAGAGGAACAGGAACAGTAGCGAGAGGAACGGGAACAGTAGCGAGAGGAACAGGAACAGTAGCGAGAGGAGCAGGAACAGTAGCGAGAGGAACAGGAACAGTAGCGAGAGGAACGGGAACAGTAGCGAGAGGAACAGGAACAGTAGCGAGAGGAACAGGAACAGTAGCGAGAGGAACAGGAACAGTAGCGAGAGGAACGGGAACAGTAGAGAGAGGAACAGGAACAGTAGCGAGAGGAACGGGAACAGTAGCGAGAGGAAAGGGAACAGTAGCGAGAGGAACGGGAACAGTAGCGAGAGGAACAGGAACAGTAGCGAGAGGAACAGGAACAGTAGCGAGAGGAACAGGAACAGTAGCGAGAGGAACAGGAACAGTAGCGAGAGGAACGGGAACAGTAGCGAGAGGAACAGGAACAGTAGCGAGAGGAACAGGAACAGTAGCGAGAGGAATGGGAACAGTAGTGAGACCAACAGGAACAGTAGCGAGAGGAACAGGAACAGTAGCGAGAGGAACGGGAACAGTAGCGAGAGGAACGGGAACAGTAGCGAGAGGAACGGGAACAGTAGCGAGAGGAACAGGAACAGTAGCGAGAGGAACGGGAACAGTAGCGAGAGGAACGGGAACAGTAGCGAGAACAACGTGAACAGTAGCGAGAGGAACGGGAACAGTAGCGAGAGGAACGGGAACGGTAACGAGAGGAGCGGGAACGGTAGCGAGAGGAACGGGAACAGTAGCGAGAGGACAGGAACAGTAGCGAGAGGAACGGGAACAGTAGCGAGAGGAACAGGAACAGTAGCGAGAGGAACGGGAACAGTAGCGAGAGGAACGGGAACAGTAGCGAGAGGAACGGGAACAGTCGCGAGAGGAACGGGAACAGTAGCGAGAGGAAAAGGAACAGTAGCGAGAGGAACGGGAACAGTAGCGAGAGGAACGGGAACAGTAGCGAGAGGAACGGGAACAGTAGCGAGAGGAACGGGAACAGTAGCGAGAGGAACGGGAACAGTAGCGAGAGGAACGGGAACAGTAGCGAGAGGAACGGGAACAGTAGCGAGAGGAACTGGAACAGTAGCGAGAGGAACAGGAACAGTAGCGAGAGGAACGGAACAGTAGCGAGAGGAACTGGAACAGTAGCGAGAGGAACAGGAACAGTAGCGAGAGGAACGGGAACAGTAGCGAGAGGAACAGGAACAGTAGCGAGAGGAGCGGGAACAGTAGCGAGAGGAGCGGGAACAGTAGCGAGAGGAACTGGAACAGTAGCGAGAGGAACAGGAACAGTAGCGAGAGGAACGGGAACAGTAGCGAGAGGAACAGGAACAGTAGCGAGAGGAACAGGAACAGTAGCGAGAGGAACGGGAACAGTAGCGAGAGGAACGGGAACAGTAGCGAGAGGAACGGGAACAGTAGCGAGAGGAACTGGAACAGTAGCGAGAGGAACAGGAACAGTAGCGAGAGGAACGGGAACAGTAGCGAGAGGAACGGGAACAGTAGCGAGAGGAAAAGGAACAGTAGCGAGAGAATTGGGAACAGTAGCGAGAGGAACGGGAACAGTAGCGAGAGGAACTGGAACAGTAGCGAGAGGAACAGGAACAGTAGCGAGAGGAACGGGAACAGTAGCGAGAGGAACGGGAACAGTAGCGAGAGGAACGGGAACAGTAGCGAGAGGAACTGGAACAGTAGCGAGAGGAACAGGAACAGTAGCGAGAGGAACGGGAACAGTAGCGAGAGGAACGGGAACAGTAGCGAGAGGAAAAGGAACAGTAGCGAGAGAATTGGGAACAGTAGCGAGAGGAACGGGAACAGTAGCGAGAGGAAAAGGAACAGTAGCGAGAGGAACGGGAACAGTAGCGAGAGGAAAAGGAACAGTAGCGAGAGTTGCGGGAACAGTAGCGAGAGTAACGGAACAGTAGCGAGAGGAACAGGAACAGTAGCGAGAGGAACAGGAACAGTAGCGAGAGGAACTGGAACAGTAGCGAGAGGAACAGGAACAGTAGCGAGAGGAACGGGAACAGTAGCGAGAGGAACAGGAACAGTAGCGAGAGGAACGGGAACAGTAGCGAGAGGAACAGGAACAGTAGCGAGAGGAGCGGGAACAGTAGCGAGAGGAACGGGAACAGTAGCGAGAGGAACAGGAACAGTAGCGAGAGGAGCAGGAACAGTAGCGAGAGGAACAGGAACAGTAGCGAGAGGAGCGGGAACAGTAGCGAGAGGAGCGGGAACAGTAGCGAGAGGAACAGGAACAGTAGCGAGAGGAGCGGGAACAGTAGAGAGAGGAACAGGAACAGTAGCGAGAGGAACAGGAACAGTAGCGAGTGGAACGGGAACAGTAGAGAGAGGAACAGGAACAGTAGCGAGGGGAACGGGAACAGTAGCGAGAGGAACGGGAACAGTAGCGAGAGCAACGTGAACAGTAGCGAGAGGAACGGGAACAGTAGCGAGAGGAACGGGAACAGTAGCGAGAGGAGCGGGAACAGTAGCGAGAGGAGCGGGAACAGTAGCGAAAGGAACGGGAACAGTAGCGAGAGGAACGGGAACAGTAGAGAGAGGAACGGGAACAGTAGAGAGAGGAACAGGAACAGTAGCGAGAGGAACGGGAACAGTAGCGAGAGGAACAGGAACAGTAGCGAGAGGAACAGGAACAGTAGCGAGAGGAACAGGAACAGTAGCGAGAGGAACAGGAACAGTAGCGAGAGGAACAGGAACAGTAGCGAGAGGAACAGGAACAGTAGCGAGAGGAACAGGAACAGTAGCGAGAGGAACAGGAACAGTAGCGAGAGGAACGGGAACAGTAGCGAGAGGAACGGGAACAGTAGCGAGAGGAACAGGAACAGTAGCGAGAGGAACGGGAACAGTAGCGAGAGGAACAGGAACAGTAGCGAGAGGAACAGGAACAGTAGCGAGAGGAACAGGAACAGTAGCGAGAGGAACGGGAACAGTAGCGAGAGGAACGGGAACAGTAGCGAGAGGAACGGGAACAGTAGCGAGAGGAACGGGAACAGTAGCGAGAGGAACGGAACAGTAGCGAGAGGAACGGGAACAGTAGCGAGAGGAACGGGAACAGTAGCGAGAGAACGGGAACAGTAGCGAGAGAACGGGAACAGTAGCGAGAGGAACAGGAACAGTAGCGAGAGGAACGGGAACAGTAGCGAGAGGAACAGGAACAGTAGCGAGAGGAACGGGAACAGTAGCGAGAACAACGGGAACAGTAGCGAGAGGAACGGGAACAGTAGCGAGAGGAACGGGAACGGTAACGAGAGGAGCGGGAACGGTAGCGAGAGGAACGGGAACAGTAGCGAGAGGAACGGGAACAGTAGCGAGACAACGGGAACAGTTGCGAGAACAACGGGAACAGTAGCGAGAGGAACAGGAACAGTAGCGAGAGGAACGGGAACAGTAGCGAGAGGAACTGGAACAGTAGCGAGAGGAACAGGAACAGTAGCGAGAGGAACGGGAACAGTAGCGAGCGGAACAGGAACAGTAGCGAGAGGAACAGGAACAGTAGCGAGAGGAACGGGAACAGTAGCGAGAGGAACAGGAACAGTAGCGAGAGGACGGGAACAGTAGCGAGAGGAGCGGGAACAGTTGCGAGAGGAACTAGAACAGTAGCGAGAGGAACAGGAACAGTAGCGAGAGGAACGGGAACAGTAGCGAGAGGAACTGGAACAGTAGCGAGAGGAACAGGAACAGTAGCGAGAGGAACGGGAACAGTAGCGAGAGGAACTGGAACAGTAGCGAGAGGAACAGGAACAGTAGCGAGAGGAACGGGAACAGTAGCGAGAGGAACGGGAACAGTAGCGAGAGGAACGGGAACAGTAGCGAGAGGAACGGGAACAGTAGCGAGAGGAACGGGAACAGTAGCGAGAGGAACTGGATCAGTAGCGAGAGGAACAGGAACAGTAGCGAGAGGAACGGGAACAGTAGCGAGAGGAACGGGAACAGTAGCGAGAGGAACAGGAACAGTAGCGAGAGGAACGGGAACAGTAGCGAGAGGAACGGGAACAGTAGCGAGAGGAAAAGGAACAGTAGCGAGAGAATTGGGAACAGTAGAGAGAGGAACGGGAACAGTAGCGAGAGGAACGGGAACAGTAGCGAGAGGAACGGGAACAGTAGCGAGAGGAACGGGAACAGTAGCGAGAGGAAAAGGAACAGTAGCGAGAGGAACGGGAACAGTAGCGAGAGGAACGGGAACAGTAGCGAGAGGAACGGGAACAGTAGCGAGAGCAACGGGAACAGTAGCGAGAGAACGGGAACAGTAGCGAGAGGAACTGGAACAGTAGCGAGAGGAACGGGAACAGTAGCGAGAGGAACTGGAACAGTAGCGAGAGGAACAGGAACAGTAGCGAGAGGAACGGGAACAGTAGCGAGAGGAACAGGAACAGTAGCGAGAGGAACGGGAACAGTAGCGAGAGGAACGGGAACAGTAGCGAGAGGAACTGGAACAGTAGCGAGAGGAACAGGAACAGTAGCGAGAGGAGCGGGAACAGTAGCGAGAGGAACGGGAACAGTAGCGAGAGGAACTGGAACAGTAGCGAGAGGAACAGGAACAGTAGCGAGAGGAACGGGAACAGTAGCGAGAGGAACTGGAACAGTAGCGAGAGGAACAGGAACAGTAGCGAGAGGAACGGGAACAGTAGCGAGAGGAACGAGAACAGTAGCGAGAGGAACGGGAACAGTAGCGAGAGGAACGGGAACAGTAGCGAGAGGAACGGGAACAGTAGCGAGAGGAACTGGAACAGTAGCGAGAGGAACAGGAACAGTAGCGAGAGGAACGGGAACAGTAGCGAGAGGAACGGGAACAGTAGCGAGAGGAACAGGAACAGTAGCGAGAGGAACGGGAACAGTAGCGAGAGGAACGGGAACAGTAGCGAGAGGAACGGGAACAGTAGCGAGAGGAACGGGAACAGTAGCGAGAGGAACGGGAACAGTAGCGAGAGGAACGGGAACAGTAGCGAGAGGAACGGGAACAGTAGCGAGAGGAAAAGGAACAGTAGCGAGAGGAACGGGAACAGTAGCGAGAGGAACGGGAACAGTAGCGAGAGGAACGGGAACAGTAGCGAGAGGAACGGGAACAGTAGCGAGAGGAACAGGAACAGTAGCGAGAGGAACGGGAACAGTAGCGAGAGGAACGGGAACAGTAGCGAGAGGAACAGGAACAGTAGCGAGAGTTGCGGGAACAGTAGCGAGAGTAACGGAATCAGTAGCGAGAGGAACAGGAACAGTAGCGAGAGGAACGGGAACAGTAGCGAGAGGAACGGGAACAGTAGCGAGAGGAACAGGAACAGTAGCGAGATGAGCGGGAACAGTAGCGAGAGGAACAGGATCAGTAGCGAGAGGAGCGGGAACAGTAGCGAGAGGAGCGGGAACAGTAGCGAAAGGAACGGGAACAGTAGCGAGAGGAACGGGAACAGTAGAGAGAGGAACGGGAACAGTAGAGAGAGGAACAGGAACAGTAGCGAGAGGAACAGGAACAGTAGCGAGAGGAACGGGAACAGTAGCGAAAGGAACGGGAACAGTAGCGAGAGGAACAGGAACAGTAGCGAGAGGAACGGGAACAGTAGAGAGAGGAGCGGGAACAGTAGCGAGAGGAGCGGGAACAGTAGCGAGAGGAGCGGGAACAGTAGCGAGAGGAACAGGAACAGTAGCGAGAGGAACAGGAACAGTAGCGAGAGGAACGGGATCAGTAGCGAAAGGAACGGGAACAGTAGCGAGAGGAACAGGAACAGTAGCGAGAGGAACGGGAACAGTAGAGAGAGGAGCGGGAACAGTAGCGAGAGGAGCGGGAACAGTAGCGAGAGGAACAGGAACAGTAGCGAGAGGAACGGGAACAGTAGCGAGAGGAACAGGAACAGTAGCGAGAGCAACAGGAACAGTAGCGAGAGGAACGGGAACAGTAGCGAGAGGAACGGGAACAGTAGCGAGAGGAACAGGAACAGTAGCGAGAGGAACAGGAACAGTAGCGAGAGGAACGGGAACAGTAGCGAGAGGAACAGGAACAGTAGCGAGAGGAAAAGGAACAGTAGCGAGAGGAACGGGAACAGTAGCGAGAGGAACAGGAACAGTAGCGAGAGGAGCGAGATCAGTGGTGAGAGGAGCGGGAACATTAGCGAGAAAGAAGGTTAAATCTTGTTTGACAATTTAGGGAGTTTGAGCAGCTAGGGGCTAAATTAAAACGCAGAGCCTCAAAGGTAATAATCTCTGGATTGTTACCTGAGCCATGTGCAAATTAGTATAGGGACAGACAAAGAGTTAAATGCATGGCTCAAAGTGTGGTGTGGGCGGAAGGTGTTTCAATTCTTGGGACACTGGCTTCAGTACTTGGGCAAAGAAGGAGCTCTTCCATTGGGACAGGCTCCACTTAAACCAGACTGGGATCAGTGTCCTGGTGAATCAAATAACTGGGGCGGTAGACAGGGCTTTAAACTAATGAAGGGCGGGGGGTGGCAGGATTCAGGAAAGGGTCAATTCAAAAGCAGTAAGAGAAATGTCAAGGCTGTAGAGCAGAGTAGTGATCTGGGTAAAGATAAGCAGAGTGAGTCAGGAAGGGACAGAGAGAGTAATAAAGGTAAGAGGGCATTAGTGACTAAAGTGACATCAGGGAAAAATAGAAAAAAGTTAAAGCTAAAGGTACTATATCTGAATGCACGAAGCATTCGCAACAAAATAGATGAATTAATAGCGCGGATAGAAATAAATGGGTTTGATTTAATAGCCATTACAGAGACGTGGTTGCAGATTGACCAAAGTTGGGAACTAAATATTCCAGGATATTTGACTTTTAGAAGAAACAGGCAGAATGGAAAAGGAGGAGGGGTAGCCCTGATAATAAAGGAGGGAATAAATACAGTAGAGAGAAAGGACCTTGGCTCGGAAAAACAAAACGTAGAATCAGTTTGGGTGGAGCTAAGAAACAACAAGGGGCAGAAAACATTAGTGGGAGTAGTCTATAGGGCCCCTAACAGTAGTGGTAGTGTCGGGCAGAGTATAAATCAGGAAATTAGAGATGCATGTAACAGGCATAATACGGTAATCATGGGAGAATTTAAATTTCATATAGACTGGGCAAACCAAATTTGTGCAGAGGAAGAGTTCATGGAATGCATTCAAGATAGTTTTCTAGATTAGTATGTCGAGGAACTTATTCGGGAATTTTAGATCTAGAATTGTGTAAAGAGACAGGGTTAATTAATAACCTTGTAGTACAGGAGCCTCTGGGGAGCAGTGATTATAATATGACAGAATTTTATGTTAAGTTTGAGAGTGATTTAGTTAAGTGCGAAACTAGGGTCCTAAATCTGAACAAAGCAAACTAGGTAGGTATGAGAGGAGAGTTGGCTAAGGTAGGTTGGGAAACTAGATTAAAAGATATAATAGAAAAGCAATGGTAAACATTTAAAGAAATAATTCATAATTCACAACGAATATACATTTCCTTAAAGAATAAAAACACCATGGGAAAAATGGTCTACCCGTGGCTAACAAAGAGAAATTAAAGATAGTATTAGATTAAAGGAAGAGGCCTATAATGTTGCCAAAAAGAGTAGTAAGCCTGAGGATTGGGAGGATTTTAGAATTAAGCAAAGGAGGACCAAGCAATTAATAAAGAAACATAAAATAGAATGAGGGTAAACGAGCGAGAGACGTAAAAACATACTGTAAATGCTTCTATAGGCATGTAAAAAGGAAAAGATTAGTGAAAGTAAATGTGGGTTCCTTACAGGCTGAGACAGGAGAAATTATAATGGGGAATAAGAAAATGGCAGAGAAATTAAACAAACGGTTTGGAAGAGGGACATCCGGCAAAATCGCAAAGATTGACAGCAGGCAGGAAACCCGCTGTCAACCCGCCTCCAATCAATCTTCCCAAGTGTCGGGTCCTCGATTTGCGCATGGACCTGACACCTAGCGGCGGGAAGAGGATTATAGCCACTTAACTGCCTGTTAAAGGTTGTTAACAGGCAGTTAACAGGCTCTTTTGCAATTTTGACAATTCTGCTTCCGACGTCTGGACACCACGCCAGGTAAATGTGGCGTGTTGTGAGTCTGCTGTAATGTTTCTGCATTGATGACAGCTGCAGAAGTGGTGTGAATTTAAAAAAGGTGGGAGAGAGAAAACAGGGAATTATAGACCGGTAAGCCTGACATCGGTAGTGGGGAAAATGCTGGAGTCCATTATAAAAGATGTAATAGCAGAGCACTTGGAAAACAGTGACAGGATCGGACAAAGTCAACATGGATTTACAAAAGGTAAATCATGCTTGACTAATCTACTGGAATTTTTTGAGGATGTAACTGGTAGAATAGATAAGGGAGAACCAGTGGCTGTGGTGTATTTGGACTTTCAGAAGGCTTTCGATAAGGTCCCGCATAAGAGATTAGCGTGCAAAGTTAAAGCACATGGGATTGGGGGTAAGGTACTGACTTGGATAGAGAACTGGTTGGCAGACAGGAAGCAAAGAGTTGGAATAAACGGGTCTTTTTCCGAGTGGCAGGCAGTGACTAGTGGGGTACCGCAGGGATCGGTGCTAGGACCCCAGTTATTCACAATATATATTAATGATCTAGACAAGGGAACTAGATGTAATATCTGCCAGTAGATTTCATTCTGCCAGTAGATTTCACACTTCATTCAGCCTTAATCTGTCACATTAACACCACCTCTAGCCTTGCATATCTCTTAATGTCTCTTAATGTCTCTTCATCTCCTCCTTTGTTCCTTTATCCCCTCCCCCTTTTCCCAGCTTTACCCTGGCCTTAAATCTATTTGATTTCCAGCTCTTCCCAGTTCTGATGAAAGGTCATCGACCTGAAACGTCAACTCTCTTTCTCTCTCCACGGATGCTGCCTGGCCTGCTGAGTTTTTCCAGCGTTTTCTGTTGTTATTTCGGATTTCCAGCATCTGCAGTATTTTGCTATCGTATAGATGTAATATCTCCAAGTTTGCAGATGACACAAAGCTGATGGGCATGTGTGTTGTGAGGAGGATGCAGAGAAACTCCAGTATGATTTGGACAAGTTGAGTGATTGGGCAGATGCATGGCAGATGCAGTATAATGTGGATAAATGCGGAGTTATCCACTTTGGTGGCAAAAACAGGAAGGCAGATTATTATCTGAACGGCAATAGATTGGGAAAAGGGGAAGTGCAACGAGACCTGGGAGTCCTTGTGCACCAGTCGTTGAAGGTAAGCATGCAGGTGCAGCAGGCAGTTAAGAAGGCAAATGGTATGTTGGCCTTCATAGCGAGAGGATTCGAGTACAGGAGCAAGGATGTCTTGCTGCAGTTGTACAGGACCTTAGTGAGACCACACCTTGAATATTGTGTGCAGTTTTGGTCGCCTTATCTGAGGAAGGATGTTCTTACCATGGAGGGAGTGCAGCGAAGATTCACCAGACTGATACCTGGGATGGCAGGAATGACGTATGAAGAGAGATTGGGACGATTGGGCTTGTATTCGCTAGAGTTTAGAAGAATGAGAGGGGATCTCATTGAAACTTATAAAATTCTAACAGGACTAGACAGACTAGATGCAGGAAGGATGTTCCCGATGGCGGGGGAGTCCAGAACCAGGGGTCACAGTCTAAGGATAAGGGGTAAGCCATTTAGGACTGAGATGAGGAGGAATTTCTTCACCCAGAGAGTGGTGAACCTGTGGAATTCTCTACCACAGAAGGCAGTTGAGGCCAATTCATTAAATATATTCAAGAAGGAGTTAGATATATTTCTTAAGGCTAAAGGGATCAAGGGATATGGGGAGAAAGCAGGGACAGGGTACTGAATTTGGATGATCAGCCATGATCTCATTAAATGGCGGAACAGGCTCGAGGGGCCGAATGGCCTACTCCTGCTCCTATCTTCTGTGTTTCTATCTGCCGCATCTCCAGGTGTTCTGGGTTCACCATATAGAAGGTGTGAAGGGCAGATGTCCCTTATCTCATGTGTCATCTTTAAGAGGTTTAATCAAGACCATTTATCCAGGGTTGACCATTGTTCTGTTTCAACAAGGCCACCTATTCTTCTGTCTTATCTCAACAAGGCCAGAATTCTTTCATAAGATAGTGTATTTTTCTAAAAAGGTTCTATAGTTTATTCCTTCACAACCAGGCAACCCGAGCCAGTCAGGAGTCCTGAACGGATTCAGTGGAAAGACACCTATGGAATGGTAATTGCTCGCCCTGATCATTTTGTCATCTATTTTTATATTACATATTGTAAACATACCTTTTAACAATTGTACGTGTGCAGTTTTGACACCAGGGTAAGAAGGTATCATTGTTTAGTAAAGCGCCACTCCTGGGCATTGGTAGCACAGCAGGTGAACAATATCTTCACTGGCGCTAACAGTACTCAACGCGTGTCAGCATGAATCTTCAACTCCTCTGTTAACTCCTTGCACAAGCTGCATAACATTTGCTTATTAAATTAAATATCTGACAGCATTCCGTGCCAGAGCAGTCAATGAGTTAACGCATCAGTGAACCCTGAGATATCCTCTCATTCTGTAGTACAACCTTGCTCGTACCTTTAACATCAACTGCAATTGTGCAATTAGCCAAAAGATAAAAACCCAGAAGCAGCAGTTGTTTCCTTATTGTGTCACTTCCTGGAAGCTTAAATGAACATTTTAAACAGCTTTTCTTCAGACAACCTAGCAACCTCTCAGTGTAACGCGGCAAAGGGGCTCATTTAGACATTGTTGAAAACACAAATAAAAATGGAGCGGAGATATCTTCTGCCGAAACACTGCCCCCAAAAAATGGCCATCACGATTTCCGACCTGTAACTTTGAGCCACCCACCCAAGGCCCATCCTAAAGCATGCAGATGAGGTCAGGAAGAGGTGTGGCTTAGTCCTGCACAAGATTTCCCTGACTTACTGTCCATTAACCACACCTGCAAATCACTGCCACTGTAAAGGTGGCACTACTGGGCCTGAACAGTATCCCAGTGTACTGGGCATGGTAGCATTGTGGTTATGTTACTGGATTAGTAATTCAGAGGCCTGGACTAATGATCCGGAGACATGGGGCCGAAAATTGATCCCGGGACGCGAGAGTACGCACTGCATACTCTCGCGTATTCCCACTCCAATTGCCGGTTTTCTGCATGCCCTGCGCATGCGCTGAAAACCGGCAATTGCTCTTCCGAAAAGGGGGCGGGGCCGGAGTGCATCGCGTGCGCGCTACAGGCTGCGCGCACGCTGTGCACTTCATGCTGTGGACGCGCAGGTAAGTACTGAAGATTTTGGAAATGTAAAAAGGAGGAGTAAGACCCGCTTTTAAGAAGGTAAGTAGTGAATTAAGTATTTTTTTGAATTTTTTTTTACAGGTATATCTTTTTTATAGACTTTAAAGACAGGTAAGTTTATTTTTATAACTTTTTAAAAGATTTTAAATTTTTTCAAAAATTTAATTTTTTATTTAAAATGGTTAATTTAATTAACTATACTTATTTTATTAATGTGATGGGTTTTTTTTTAAATTTAATTGAGGTTTAGCTGTTATTTTGGGGGGGTGTAAGATTCATAAGTCTCTCAGCCATGCTGTGAGACTTATGAATGGAAGATGGTGTGCTGCCATTGGCTCTAACTGAGTCACGTGATCCCACAGCTCGCACGAATTAACTACGCCGCTGGGATACGCAAGCCCAGCACAGCTGATGTCTGGAACATCAATTTCGTGCGAGCTGGATCAGAAAAAGCATAAGCGAGGTGAGACATCGCGGGAAAGGCTTACCCCCGCAGGAACAGAGCGAGATCAATTTCTGGGCCATGAATTCAAATTAATTCAGTTAAATAAATCTGGAATAAAAACCTAGTATCAATGACCATGTAAACACCCATCTGGTTCACTAATGTCCTTTAGGGAAGGAAATCTGCCGTCCTTACCCGGTCTGGCCAGACCCACAGCAATGTGGTTGACTCTTAACTGCCCTCTGAAATGGCCTAGCAAGCCACTCAGTTGTATAAGGTGGCCCACCACCACCTTCTCAAGGGCAATTAGGGATGGGCAATAAATGCTGGGCCTTGCCAGCGACGCCCCCATCCTGTAAATTAATTTTTAAAAAGAGAAAGAATGGGGAAGGTCCTAGCTCACACTGGATAGTGATCCTGCAACATGGTTTTGGCTGGAAGTTATTTGCAATACTTAAAAGTTGTAAAAAATCTCTGTATTGAAAAGTATTATGCTGAATATTGCTGGCAAAGAGAGTTATGCTGAGATAAATAATGGATTTCCCGCTGGACATTCGACTGCTTGTGTGCTTTGAGGATGAGGATAAACAGAACTTGGAGATGGGATGGAAGCCAGGAAATTGTGACGTTAGGCAGCATCCAACCTGTAAGTATCCACGCTACAGGATCCACAGAGCAAAGAGGTCCTAGCTGGATCTTTCTTTTTGTAGACTCTATCGAAGAAGGCTGTGGTTACCCCCCAGATGCAGTAACGGAGATATACCACCTGCTGGAACCTGATCTGCGGTCTCTTTCTAAAAAGGGCACAGCATTATCAGTGGCTGTGGCTAAGCAGCCGCTGGTGACATTATTCACATCCGTCATTAAGCATTACATAAGTGACAATAGTTGACAAGACATTTGGGATTGGAAAGTCCTGTTGTTGCCTGGATAGGTCATAGAGAGCCCTTCATACTGTCCACGTGCTTCTTCTTTACAAAAAACCCCACAAGATTTAGACAGGCCACAGATTAATTCACAATTTAATTTCATCCTGACATCTGCAGATATTTTATTGTCATTATAATCTCAGATGTACGGCAATCTCGTCACTTTCCATTCAATCGCTGCAGGAAATGTGATCTGGGACGATGGAGAGGAGAGGAATACCTGGCTGTGGGAGGTTGTTGAGGTTTTCTTGTGCTTAATAACTTGTCTCATTCATCTCTTTTTTTACACTGTGAGACTCTGGATGGTGTGGGGGTGTGAGCCATGCTGCCAGCATTATCTTAGTATCTGCATTCGTGCCTTCATTGACCTTGGACAAGCTGGTGAGGTCATTAAAACCTTTACAGCATTGAAATGCATTTAAGAACATAAGAAATAGGAGCAGGAGTCGGCCATTTGGCCCCTCGAGCCTGCTCCGCCATTCAATAAGATCATGGCTGATCTTCTACCTCATTTCCACTTTTCTGCACTATCCCCATATCCCTTGATTCCCTTAATATTCAAAAATCTATCGATCTCTGTCTTGAATATACTCAACGACTGAGCCTCCACAGCCCTCTGGGATAGAGAATTCCAAAGATTCACCACCCTTTGAGTGAAGAAATTTCTCCTCATCTCAGTTCTAAATGGCCGACCTCTTATCCTGAGACTGTGACCCCTGGTTCTAGACTCCCCAGCCAGGGGAAACATCCTCCCTGCATCTACCCCGTCAAGCCCTGTAAGAATTTTGCATGTTTCAATGAGATCACCTCTCATTCTTCTAAACTCTAGAGCATATAGGCCTAGTCTACTCAATTTCTAGGCCGAGTCTACTCAATGGTTGAGGTGGCATTGGCCAACTGGGCCATCTCTCTCCAAACTGTTTGAACCATCTTCTTCTGGGGGTTCTTTTCTTGGGTGCCAAAGAGCCTTACGCTTTTTGCCCTTATCTCTGCTAACCTGACCTCTCCCACAGCTCAGAAAATCTTGGGCCTTTGGCACTGCAGACCCTTTGATGTTACTCCTCCTTCTGTCATTGGAATTGTAACACGAGCTCTAGTTCCACCTCTGTCTCCCCTTCTAGTCAAACGGTTGCACTTCTGGTCCTTTACCCTGACACCATTTCGCTCCCTCGTAGAGACAGAGAACCAGTCAGGAGCAGATTCCTGCTCTAAACCACCCTAAATACGAAATTAGCAAACCCCCCACCCCCCACAAGAAAAACACAGTCCGCTGCCAACAGGATTGGCGGGCAGGCGGAAATTTGATAACAATGGTTAGGAAAATAATGATTTTTTTTTTAAGGACAGAGGAGGGGGGAAAAAACTTTTGAAATGTGCAGATTCCAGTCATCGTGCTTGAAAGAAGAGTATTGCCACTTTAAGAAATATATTAACATTCATACAAGGCACTGGTAGCTTCGTACTGCACCCAGCAGGATGCTGTAGATTGTTCCTTTGAATGCCTTGTTATTGTTGCAGTTGTTGAAAATGCATCGTGGCTTCTACAGCACAGCAACGGTGCTGCTGAAAGAGCAGGCGCAGCGCGCACATTCTCCAAGGACCCTCGAAGAACTCTAAACCATTTTATCCCGTCTTCTGAACAAGGCTCCCCGATTTAAAAAAACCTTCACCGTTTTTGAAATACTCTCTTCAGACATTTTAAAAATAAAACCATTCTCCAAATGATCTGGTGGCGTGGATGTCGGACGAGGACGTATGCGAATGGTTAAAGCCTAACAGGGGTTTAGTGGAGATGTCTGCTGCTGCGCGATCATCAGGTTCCTTACGACTGAAATTGCTACCCAGGGGACGCTGCGGGCAGTATGTCATCCACTTCAGTCCCCTAACCCAGACCACATTCTCAGACAGTCAATTTACTGGAAACACAGCGTCGCTTTACAATAAACAGGAGCGCGGTCTAACTTTCAGGTCAAGGGCACCAGCCTTTTTTTTTTCCAGCTATATTACAATGTAACTAAGCCGTTAGTTTAAAATATGCTTATTAATCATCTCTATTTATGGCCATCGAGTATAATTTGCGTATTGTGCTTTGTTACTGCAAAAACATGCTTCCGTTTCTGGATCTCAGGAGCACCCCATGTTGTCTGTCTTTTTTTTTTCCCACACACAAAGCATTTTGAGATGTCGAAGTTGTGCTGGGCGGCAGTTTTCTGGCGAAATATTTTCCCAGTTTAGTCCATGCAGCTTGGTGTTCTGATACTGGAGAGTTCTAACATTTTGCATTGACAGTGTATTCCTGATCAGATGTAAATGCCAGGCCTCGTAGCAAATGTTAACAGCCGTTCCCTCTTCAAAGTTAAAAAAAACAAAAGTGTCGCCAGCAGTGAGCGTGCCAGTGGCGCATGCAGGACTGTATTCCAGTGAAATGGGTTCATTAAATTCTCTAGTGGGTTCGAACGAGACATTTCTGTCCAACTGCTGTCAAAATAATACACATCACCCACACCAAGATACAAGCAAAAAAGACAAGGTGCTATTCTCATGTCTCACAGACAAGCCATTGTGGACAGCTTTATAAAGAATGCATATACAGAAAATGCAAAGTAAAAGCAAAAATAAAATGGGCTATCTATCTATCTACCTGCCGGTTTATCTATTTTTATAATCTACCTATTTATCCATCGACAGCAGAAAGACAACTCTCCTGCCTTCACCAAGTTCCAGTGGCTGACCAGAATTGCAATGAATTCACCGTAAGGTTCTCATCCACACTTTCAAATTTCTCCTTGGCCTCGATGCTCCTTACCTGCATGATCTACTCTAGCCCTGTGTCCCCCTGTGCAGCCTCTGGCCCACCAACACTGGCCCACTTTGCATTCTGCACTCCTTCAGCCACCTCACCCCTGCCCTTTGAAACTTCATTCCTCAGCATCTCTGCCTTGCCACCTCCTGCCCTGCCCTTGAAATACCTTCTTATAAGAATATAAGAAATAGGAACAGGAGCAGGCCATACGGCCCCTCGAGCCATTTAGTAAGACCATGGCTGATCTTCGACCTCAACTTCACTTGCCCGCCCAATCCCCTTAGAGTCCAAGGGGGCTAAATTTGGTTGATTTGTGCAAATCAACTGGCGCCTGGGCACGGCGCCAACGCCTCCCGCGAAATTTAGCGGTGGCGTTAACCGTTAGCGCCGCTGGCGATGACATCATCGCCATGCGCAGCGCCCTGCTCGCGCCCCGGCTGTAATATTGGGTGGTGCCCCCCCCCAACTTACCGCCACATGCTATGTCCGCTGGGGTCAGGGGGCCTACCTGCGGCCCAATTTTTACCCCCAAATATCTCTCGATCTCAGTCCTGAATATACTCAATGACTGAGCATTCACAGCCCTCTGGGCTAGCTTTATTATTCCAGATTTTTAATTAATTAACTGAATTTAAATTCCCCAGCTGCCATGGTGGCGATTTGAACTCATGTCTCTGGATCATTAGTCCGGGCCTCTGGATTACTAGTCCAGTAACAGAACCACTATGCTACCATACCCCTAATGATGACTGACAGATTAAAATAATTTTCCTTTCAATAATTATTGATTGCTGTCAAAGTGTTGGAATAGAGCCTTAGTGGCAGAGTTATTCACTCCTCCAGTTCCCCAGTTCCCAATTCTCAGTGGGGATAAGGAAAACTGGAGGTTGTTGTCATTTCATACACCTCAGTGCCAGGAAGATCCCAGGCTTGATCCCAGATCTATACTGAATTAATGTGAGAAGTCGCACAACACCAGGTTATAGTCCAACAGTTTTATTTGAAATCACAAGCTTTCGGAGCGCTGCTCCTTCGTCAGGTGAAGTGAAGAGATACATATAGGCACAGCATATATAGTCAGAGAACACAGCCAGATGGGCTGGAAAGAAACTTGCAGTGGGAGGGGGTGGATCCAGTTGTCGTGGTCCATGTTGGTACAAACGACGTAGATAGGACAAGGAAGCCGGTTCTGTTAAAGGAGTATGAGCAGCTAGGGGTCAAATTAAAAAACAGAACCTCAAGGGTAATAATCTCTGGATTATTACCTGAGCCACGAGCGAATTTGGCTAGGACAAATAAAATTAGAGAGTTAAATGAGTGGCTCAAAGACTGGTGTGGGAGAAATGGGTTTTGCTTCCTGGGACACTGGCACCAGTACTGGGGCAGGAGGGAGCTGTTCCATTGGGATGGGCTTCACTTGGCCAGTGCTGGGACTAGAGTCCTGGCGGATCATATAACTAGGGCTGTAGAGAGGGCTTTAAACTAACTAGTGGGGGGGAGGTTCCTAGAGAGCAAATAATAAAAATGACAACAGAGAAGGTCATAGACTTAGGTAGCAGTGGGGAAATTAAAAACCAGAGTGTGTCAGGAAGGGGCAGAAGGTATGGAGTAAAAGGTAAAGTAATAAAAAGGGCAAAAGCAGGAACTAAGTGTCACAAAACATATTTGAAAGTTCTCTATCTGAATGCACGTAGCATTCGTAACAAAATAGACGAGTTAATGGCACAAATAACTACATATGGGTATGATCTTGTGGCCATTACAGAAACATGGCTGCAGGGTGACAATGCCTGGGAATTAAACATACCAGGTTATTTAACGATCAGGAAGGACAGGCAGGAAGGAAGGGGAGGTGGGGTGGCTATGTTAATAAAGGAAGGAATCACTGTAATACAGAGAAATGATATTGGGTCAAAAGATCAGGATAATGAAACAGTTTGGGTGGAGATAAGGAATAATAAGGGGAAAAAAAGACTAGTGGGCGTAGTCTATAGGCCTCCGAATAGTTGCAACTCTGTTGGACGGAGTATCAATCAGGAAATAGTTGAGGCTTGTAATAAGGGAACATCTATAATTATGGGGGATTTTAACTATCATATTAATTGGACAAATCAAATTGGGCAGGGCTGCCTTGAGGATGAGTTCATTGAGTGTATTAGGGATGGGTTTCTTGAGCAGTATGTAACTGAACCGACCAGGGGGCAAGCAACCTTAGATCTGGTCCTGTGTAACGAGACAGGATTAATTAAAAATATCCTAGTAAAGGATCCCCTTGGAATGAGTGACCATAACATGGTTGAATTCCATATTCAATTAGAGGGTGAGAAGGTTGGATCTCAAACAGGCGTGCTATGCTTGAATAAAGGAGACTATGAAGGTATGCGAGTGGAATTTAGTAGACTGGATTGGGAAAATAGATTAAAGGGTAAGACGATACATGATCAGTGGTGTACATTTAAGGAGTTTGACGTAATAAAGACTCACTACGCACTTGAACATAAAGCAAGGCTTTAATCAACTTGTAACAAAACATGGAGGTCTAGTTAGCAGTCACTAGCTTCCTGTTTCCAGATTGTCTCTGCCCAAGGTGGGCCCATGCCTGAGTATTTATACTCCCTGGACGGCGCCCCAGCTGGCCGCCCAGTAGTACTTCCTGAGTTGTTACTTGCGATTTATGACATTCTTTCTCCCTAAAAGGTTTGGAAGTCCAGTCTTCCTTTAACGGACTAGGCGGACCAGAAATAGCCGTAGACGTTTAGCTCTCTGCTTGTGACCGGAAGGCACGTCTCCCCGGACCGTGTCCTGGTCCCTGGGTCGCTTGGCCCGTACCGGTAAGTCAGTAGAGTCCGCGTCGTCTTGATCATCCTGTGGAGGACTGGGAATATCATGACTCCGGGTGCGGGTCCCCACAGGTGCTGAGCTGGCCTCATCCCGGGTCGTGGCTGGAGATTGTCCGGCGTCCTGGTTTCGGGTGGCCATCCTACGGGGAGCGTCCAGCTCCCTGAGTTGATCCGGTAGCGTTGCCGGCAGATCCCCCGATGTCCCAAGCGGGGCGTCATTTTCATAGGGGTGCGGAGTGTTGATATCATCGTCGTGGGATCCTTCATCATTCGGGCCCGTGTGACCGGTTGGGCAGGGAGCCAGATCTCGGAGCGAGACGGTGGTCTCCCGGCCATCAGGGTACCGTATGTGCGCATACGTGGGGTTTACCTCCGTTATGTAAAAAGAAAGAGGTTAGTAAAAACAAACGTAGGTCCCCTGCAGTCGGAAACAGGGCAAGTCATAATGGGGAACAAGGAAATGGCAGATCAATTGAACAAGTACTTTGGTTCGGTGTTTACTGTGGAGGACACACACAACCTGCCGGAAATAAAAGGGGTCAGAGGATCTGGTAAGAGGGAGGAGCTGAGGGAAATCCTTATTAGTCGGGAAAAGGTATTGGGGAAATTGATGGGACTGAAGGCTGAAAAATCCCCGGGGCCTGATGGTCTGCATCCCAGAGTACTTAAGGAGGTGGCCTTGGAAATAGTGGATTCATTGACGATCATTTTCCAACATTCCTTAGACTCTGGATCAGTTCCGATGGAGTGGAGGGTGGCCAATGTAACCCCTCTTTTTAAAAAAGGAGGGAGGGAGAAAGCAGGGAATTATAGACCGGTCAGCCTGACATCGGTCGTGGGTAAAATGATGGAAGCAATTATTAAAGATGTCATAACAGACCATTTGGAAAGTGGCGGCATGATAGGTCCAAGTCAGCATGGATTTGTGAAAGGGAAATCATGCTTGACAAATCTTCTGGAATTTTTTGAGGATGTTTCCAATAGGGTGGACAGGGGGGAACCAGTAGATGTGGTGTATTTGGACTTTCAGAAGGCCTTCGACAAGGTCCCACACAAGAGATTGGTGAGCAAAGTTAAAGCACATGGGATTGGGGGTAATGTGTTGACGTGGATTGAGAACTGGTTGGCACACAGGAAACAAAGAGTAGGAGTAAATGGGTACTTTTCAGAATGGCAGGCAGTGACCAGCGGGGTACCGCAGGGTTCGGTGCTGGGACCCCAGCTGTTTACATTATATATTAATGATTTGGACGAAGGGATTAAATGTAATATCTCCAAATTTGCGGATGACACTAAATTGGGAGGCAGTGTGATCAATGAGGAGGATGCTAGGAGGCTACAGAGTGACTTGGACAGGTTGGTTGAATGGGCAAATGTATGGCAGATGAAGTACAATGTGGATAAATGTGAGGTTATCCACTTTGGTGGTAAAAATAGAGAGGCGGACTATTACCTGAATGGTGGCAGATTAGGGAAAGGGGAGGTGCAACAAGACCTGGGCGTCATGGTACATCAGTCACTGAAGGTGGGAATGCAAGTGCAGCAGGCAGTCAAGAAAGCAAACGGAATGATGGCCTTCATAGTAAGGGGATTTGAGTACAGGAGTAGGGAGGTGATGCTGCAGTTGTACAGGGCCTTGGTGAGGCCACACCTGGAGTATTGTGCGCAGTTTTGGTCTCCTAACTTAAGGAAGGACATTCTTGCTATTGAGGGAGTGCAGCGAAGGTTCACTAGATTGATTCCTGGGATGGTCGGACTGACATATCAAGAAAGATTGGGTCAACTGAACTTGTATCCTCTGGAGTTCAGAAGAATGAGGGGGGATCTTATAGAGACATTTAAAATCCTGACTGGTTTAGACAAATTAGATGCGGGCAGAATGTTCCCAATGTTAGGGAAAACTAGAACCAGGGGTCACAGTCTAAGGATTAAGGGGAAGCCATTTAAGACTGAGCTGAGGAGGAACTTCTTCACCCAGAGAGTGGTGAATCTATGGAATTCTCTTCCACAGAAGGTTGTTGAGGCCAGTTCGCTAAATATATTCAAAAGGGAGTTAGATATAACACTCACAACTAGGGGGATCAAGGGGTATGGCGAGAAAGCAGGAATGGGGTACTGAGGTAGCATGTTCAGCCATGAACGCATTGAATGGCGGTGCAGGCTCGAAGGACCGAATGGTCTACTCCTGTACCTATTTTCTATGTTTCTATGTTTCTATGTTAACTCCACCTCGTCAACGAGAGGGTCGTTTTTGGCAGACCGGACGAACCTCCGGAGTAGCACCGGGCCTGGAGCCACCAACCATGACGGTAGAGACGTCCCATGTGTGGAGCGACGCCGGAATTTGAAGAATCGCTCATGAGGCATGACATTAGTAGATGTGGAGAGAAGAGACCTGATAGAGTGTAACACGTCGGGGAGCACCGTTTCCCACTGCTGGTCCGGTAGGTTGCGTGACCTTAGTGCCAGACGGACAGCGTTCCAGATGATGGCATTGTATCGTTCAACCTGTCCGTTACCGATTGGGTGATATGGTGTCGTCCTACTTGAGGCAATTCCCCGTTGGGAGAGATAACTTTTAAGTTCACTCGACATAAAGGAGGGACCCCGATCAGTGTGGATAAAATTGGCCGTCCCGCAAAGGGAAAAGACCTGATCGAGGCATTTAATTACCGTAGAGGTAAGCATATTAGGGCAGGGGAAGGCGAAGGGAAAGCGTGAATACTCGTCCACCATCGTAAGTAGGTAGGTGTTCCTTGTCGACGAAGGCAATGGCCCTTTAAAGTCTATGCTGAGCCTCTGCATAGGCTGCATTGCATGTATGAGTAAGCCATCTGATGGGCGAAAGAATTGTGGTTTCAATTCTGCACAAATCCTACAGGAGGAGCATGTTTTCTTTACGTCCTCGGTTGAAAATGGTAGATTTTTGGAGCGCACAAAGTGCAACATGCGGGTCACACCAGGATGGCATAAGTCCATATGCAAATCCGCCAGAGTCGACGTTGACATTGAGGAGCAAAATGCCCGTGTGAAGGTATCTGGGGCCACGTTCTGTTTGCCGGGTCGGTAACAGATAGTATATCCAAAGGCAGCCAGCTCCATCCTCCAGAGTTGAATTTTATTATTTTTGATTTTCGTGCGCCTCCGGTTATCCAACATGAAGGCCACAGAGCGCTGGTCAGTTATAAGCGTAAAATGACGCCGAGCAAGAAAATGACCCCATTGGCGTACAGCCTCGATGATGGCCGTAGCCTCCTTCT